>VDFB02382848.1:44191-153984 GCA_007258455.2 Sequoia sempervirens
ATTATAATCCATCCCCCACATCCTCTTGTCCCACTACACCACCTATATCCTCTTGTCCTAATCCACAATCCATGTCCCCCTATCTTAATTCACCACTCTAATATCCTTACCTTAACCCTCCATCCAATCCTAGTTCTCCATCTACTCCTAGTCCTCCATCTACTCCTAGTCCTACATACAATCCTAATCCCCCATCTACTCATAGTCCTACATTCGATCCCATTCCTCCGTCTAACCCCAGTCCACCAATCCATAATCCCTCGTCCATTTCTACCACCTTAGCCAAGCCAACCATATGCAAGTCTTTCATTTCAGAAGTTCTCCAAGGACTCATTATAAAGAAGCCATCCCCAACTACACATCTTGAAGTCGTGGAACCATGCCATCTAGATCCATCATCCACGGTCACTAGTGATGAGACCCTCCTCCATACCACACCTATTATTGATGTTACCACCCCAAGTACTACTCAAACCGTTGAAACCATTGAACCCACTAAATCCACTGACCACCTACTCCAAGAGCCACTGAACCCATCAAAGACACCCAAGTCCAATCCACTCCCTCTACTCCTAGATCCACCCAATCCATCGAACACACCCAAATCCAATCCACTTCTCCCAATCCTAGTAGCACCAAAGCCCATTCCAATGAACCTCATGAATCTTCCATCCCTCCCTCTTCCCTACTTGAAGAGTCCCAAAAAGACTCCGTTACCATGCCTCCCGCACAAGATGAGTCATGCCAAGGGAGTCTAATCCAAAGAGTATACCCGTATCCCCTTCTCCTGAGATCAGGAATCCCTGCATCCTATCTAGTCCCACCTCCAAGATCAGGTCCACACCATCCATTTCCATCTCATGCAGTCCCTTGTCATTTCAAGCACTTCCCTTTGCTCCATCTCCATCGCATGAGCCTACTACCACAAATCCAAATCCTATCATGGCCCCTACTCCCTCTCCTGATGTTGCTATCCCATCCTCTCCTTCTCATGATCCCCCATCATCGCCTAAAAATTCTATCCCCACACCGCATGCATATCCCCTTGGTCCTCTCACATTCCTCCATGGTGGTCTCCTCATAGAAGAAAAACAAAGTATATACACCAACCCTCCTCTTCCACCTAATAATGAACTCGCATCATTCTTCCAGAATAACAAAAATCCTGTCCTAGATCGAATACTCAAGAAAATGAACTATCAAGGAAAAGGTTTAGGCCTTCATGAGCAAAAAGGTATTATAGAGCCCATCAAGCTAAGAACATGTGGCCCTTTGCGAGATGGCGGTTGTACTACTCGACTTCCATAATCCAAAATGTTGGTACAACCTCTAGAGCATCCTCATGAGAGCCTTTTCCAAAGAAATATTAGTTCTTCCCATTGCCTGCCAGGGATCATATGTGGCCATCCCACTCCTCCTACACATCATATCACCTCAAAGGCTCTTGAGTCCATCTTCCTCCTTCATCTGCTCCATCCATTTTGGGTCCTTACATCCCTCCATCTATCATATCCAATCCTCCATCTACCATGCCCATGTTTCCCCCAGGTCCTACGTCTATTTTGGGCCCCTATATCCCAAAATGACCTCCTCCATCTCATCCTATCCATCCTTTCATCCATCCATCACCTATCCATTTAGCCCATCATAACTATCCCACTCTCATGTTCCCTGATCAGGATCAACAAAGGCACGTACCTGTATATCATCCATCCACATATCATCCTAAAAATCCTACCTCCATCCCTCCATTTATGTGTCCTCCACATCATCCATCTCCTCACACCCATCCCATTGCTACTAAAAGCACTTTGGTTGTTCAAGGAAAAATGCATCAATCTAAACATCCACATGAATCAAAAGCTTCCCATGTCCCCTCTAAAAGACATGTTAAAGCAAAGCAAAATCAAATCCAAAATCCAAATCAAATTTGTACGCCGCAAAGGCCCACCAAAGCAAAGATCAAAACCATGTGGATCCCAAAGAAAAAAGCTGCAATGCCATCACACGAAAAATCTGCAAGAACATCCAAAGTCTCTAATCCACAAGCTAATCATACACTCCTTTCATCTCCTACGTCTATCTTGGGTCCCTATGTCCCGAAATTCATCATTCCATCTCCTCCATTATTCCCACATTCTCCATCCCTTAATCCTCTTATTTTTCCACATCCACCACCACATGTGCCAATGTTGGTCCTGAACGCATCTCCCCATCATATATCCACCCCATCATTCCATCCATACCCTTCGCAGCATCCCATCCATTATCCCATGTATCTCCCCTCTCAAATCCCCCTAATTCATCCTCTTGCATAAGGTTGTACCAACATCCAATAGTCGGTTTGAACATGGGCTCTTACTACCTAGTATGGAACTTGATGCTTGAGTCCTTCATCCATATCCTTATCGCTTGTCTTCTAAATCCCCTTATCAACATCCCTATCCTTACCCATTTTCATCCCCTAAAACAGTCAAAAAATTCAAAAATCCAAAAAAAGAAAAAGAAAGAAAAAGTAAAGAGAAATAATTCGTCCAATGGTGAAAACTTGGCAAACAAGCGCCTTGGATAAGTACCATGATGAAAACCTGGCAAACAGGCGTCATGTGTAAATCCCCATCTGCACTTGGGGGCAACTTCCTGATATGCATTCCCTCCATCCGCTATGCTTCCAGCTATGCACCCATCTTCCTATTATCCGTCATAAATCCCCCCATCCCACCTATCTTCCACATCCTACCATCATATCTCATTTATCTCCCATTCCCTCCATCTTTCTTGTGATCTTGATCAAAATTGGGGCACCTATCTATGCATGCTTTGGACACCTATTGGTATACATTCCCTTCATCCATGCTCTATCATATTCCTTGGTCACCCATCCTGTCCTCCTTCAGTTATCTCCTTTATCTTATCATCCACTCGTCTTACATGCCTCATCATATATGACATATCTAGAGTGGGGGCATGTGCTTCCTTTGTGACATAGTCCTTGCAGACATCATCTATCATAACATCCCTTCATCCCCCTATCCATCTATTATAGTATCCTTCCATCTCCCCATCCTTATCTTCGTATCCATCTATCCTAGCATCCCTTCCATCTCCCCATCTACTCTAGCATCCCTTCCATTTCTCCATCTATCCTAGCATCCCTTTCATCTCCCAATCCTTATATTCCTATCCATCCAAACAATCCCTCCCATCCCCCATCCCTATATCTTTATCCAATCTTCCATCTTTATCCTCATCCCATCTCATCCCACCTCACAATCCTTTGTCATTGGTATCTGGCTATAGGCCTCCCCCATGCAACCCAATGCCATTTACATCACCCCTGCTTCTCTTGCACATCTTTCCAATCTCCTATCACTCATCTATCTATCATATCATCCTCCCAAGTCATTTTACTGCTTTGGATAACTATCCCATCCCTGAGCTTTATGTGATCGTCATCATCCTATCCAATCCACCAAGTCTATCCTATCTTGTCATATCGGTCCCATCTTTTTATCCACTTGTCCTATCATCTTATCATCTTTTACCCATTGTTTGCCTTTGGTCTTGTCGAACTACGTTGCCCCTGCGCTTTCACGTAGGCAAGGTCGATCATTTGATCCACCCCCGGGGTTCCATCATCATTCTTCATTGTCTACTTTGCTCTTCTATCATCTACCATCAGTCTTTCTCCTTTTGTCCATGCTATCTTTACCATCCATCAATGACTCCATCTTGGTCAGTCATCCACATTTCATCGAACTACGAGGGCTCTGCGCTTTTACGTAGGCAAGGCTGATCTTTGATCGACCCTCGAGCCCCTAGGTCTTTAGGTTTTGTCAATCCCATGTCTTGTCTTCCTTGTGTCATGCCATCAAGCTATGCCCTTATCTAGCTGATTCTTAACAAACAAGATCCACTTATATCATGAGATCCAATCGATTTTGAACATTCCGCGTCATAACGATCTTTTAATATCCATCATCTTTGGTCTCAATAGGATGTATCCTTCCTAACAGACCTCATCAAACCCATCTATCCCCTTGATCCTATGGCAAAGGACATTTGAAAGTGATTGCGATCTTTTGATGTTTTGGCTTTTGTTTATCCTTGGAGCTCCCTATCATCACTTGTCAAGGCCGCCATAATCCATCATATTATGGTGTGTTTTGATTGGTCAACATAGGGGCATATCTTGATCTTTTATGTCTATTTGTGTCTTCTTGGTTGTCCCACATAGTACCCACCAAGATCTCCGAGGTCTTGTGTTATGCTGGGGCATCGCACGTACTTAATGGTTATCTCAATGGCCCAACCAAGGTCTTTGTGACTTTGGGGTGTTGGGGTAGCCTTCTTGTCTGTTGTGTTTGTTTTATGCATTAGACACTAATTCGCCTTGGTTCCACATACCCTGGCACTTGGTGTCTTATGCTATAGCAAAAATCAGTGCTCCGAAGATGGAAAATTGCATTAGGATTGCATTTCATTTTTTATTCTATCATCTTGCATGTATTCCCCCATCCATTCATCCTTATCTCACATCTCTATCCAACCCCCATCCATTCCATTTAGCCTGAATCATCTAATCATATCCTCAGTCTTGTTACAACCCTTGATCATCCATTATTATCATTCCCTATCCCTTCGGTGTTGTTTTGGGATGTATCCTTCCCTCATCAACAACACTTTCATCATCATCGAGAGGTATTCCTCCCTATCCTTTAGTGGTGTTTTGGGATGTATCTTTCCCTCATCAATACCACTTAGTGGGATGCATCCTTCCCTATCCTCATGTTGTTTTGGGATCTTTAATTCCCTCATTGACAACACTCCATCCATCATCAACCCATTTTGGCTTGTACCTTGACTGGGGCAACATCTTGCTTTTAAAAATCCATTTTATGCTTCATCATCTCCATATCACCCCACTCTCTTCCCCCATCCTGCCCATCGTCTTCCTCATCTCCCCGCTGCATCACATCATCTATTTCAAGGCACCTGCACGTGTTCTCCTTCCAGCAGCATGTCCTCTTTCGGGGCATCCCTTCATCCCTGTTTTCATCACTTTCAGCGTCCCTTCCCTATTAGTCACTCCTTTGGATGGTAGGGGCATCTTTCCCTCCAATCAATAATATCTTCTTCTAGGTTCTATATTTTAATATTCTTTGAAATGGTGCTACTTCGTAACACCATCTCAAAAGGGGGAAAAATGTAGACATCCAAATTTGGACATTTGATTTATCCAAATTTACCACTTTTCATCTAAACATCCTCTTATCTGAGTTAATTAAGTAGTATTACTATTATTTAATCAATATGTCAACATAATTACGCCAAAATCCCTAAGATTATTTAATTCAATAATTAAATGCATTACCCTCTTTTCAAATCTCCTTTTGTCAAAAATTATAAATAAATATTATATTTATTTGAATTTCCTCAAATGTCATTTTCATCTAATCCTAATCCATTTCCCTAATCTCTTCATTGGGATGTGCACATGCCTAATCCTTGATTAGGAGTAATGCATCCCTCAACTTTTGCAAGTTGGCTTTTAATCCTAATTAGCCCCTAATTATCCTCTAATTATAAATTAATTAAGTCTAATCATTCTCCAAGGAATTTTTAATTCCTTTTTATTTGTCCTAGATTCCCCTCCTTTCTATGTGAATTTTTAATTCACATTCCATCCCTCCAAGGCTTCTAGAACCTTGGACTTGTCACAATCACCACGTGCTGACCAACCTTGGACTTGATGCAATCTCCATTAGCTGACCAAGTCCCCACCTTTTAGACCCACCTTTTATCCTCTGAATTATCCCTATGAAGATGTGAATTTTTTAATTCACATTTTATATCCCAACCACCTTTCCGCTTTTCCCCATGCTTAGTTTGAGATTCCAAAATTCCTCAAATGTCCCCTACTCCCACTTGGGGACAAAGTCACTTTTTGTGGAAATCTCCTCTGCTCCCCAAGGTGCATGTCCTTTTTCCACCTCATGTACCTTCTTGACCAGGCTCATCTCCACCCCTCACACGTACTTCACCCCTCCACGTAATGAGATGTAGCGAGGGGCTTGTGGTTCGGCCGCGGCGCTTCATCTTGTTGACCCGCTTGATGGGAACAATCTTGCGGAATTCTCTAGAGTGAATTTCTCTATAAATACCCCTCCTCAGGGGCGTTTCCAACTTACTTTGCATTTTGATAACTACATCTTTGTCATTTGAATCCTCAAAAACTAGCACTTCAATCCATTTTAGCTATCTTTGCTCATCATCTTGCATATTGAAGCTTGCATTTTAATCACTCAATCCATCATCTAAGGAGCACACAACCAATCCAAGCAAGGGACAATCAAAGAGGTATCAAAAACAAGGGAGGTAAAAGTATTTGTGTTTTATCTTGTTTGCATTCCTTTTCGTTGAACCACTCTTTTGGCTAATCTTGAGGTGTCCTTGGTATTTTGTTATTCATGTTTCTTAGTTATTTTGCACACTTAGAGCGGTAGGAAACTCCAAGGTTGTTATTCATGTTTCTTAGTTAGATTTGCACTTTTAGAGCAGTAAAGAATTCCAAGGTATACAGAAATAATGTCAGAGTTACCTAAAGGGTTGTATTAGAAATGAGGAGAATAAATGCAAGAAGATGAACGAATGAGAGAACACATACTTGCCAATCTATGTCCGGTAATATCAAAAGAAGAAATGAAGAAAATCCTCAATGATGCAAAAAAAGATTTTAAGAGAAAATCAAGGGTGAATAAGCTTATGATCAGGCAGACTGAGGAAGTAGCAAAAGGCACTAAGAAAATTCTTAAGGTAGTTTTGTTGAAGAACAAATATAATGTTGTCTCTGAAGAAACTCATGATGAAGATGTTCCATCTAGTCTGGAAGTTCAAGATGTTCAGGCTAATATTGAAGAAGTGAAAGAAGACACAATTGAGGACACTCAAAATCCTCTAGATATGCAAGATACTAAAGTTATGGAGACTGAAGCTCCTAAAGATATGTCAATTGAAGAAATAGAGATTCCTAAAGCCAAGCAAGAATCTATGATTGAAGAAAAGAAGGTTGATGTAAAGGAGGTTGCTATGGAAGCAAGAGATGCTGCAAAGGTAGTAGATAAGTTTTTAAAAGAACAAAAAGAGGTGTTTGACCCTGAATTGGTTGAAGGTCCTATCAACTTAGCCACTCTATCTCCTATTCAGAAGTTGAAGGTAGCATCATTTGCTCAGACCAAGGCAAGAGAGGAGATATTGAAATCTCACATTGAGGAGAATGAGTTGCTAAGTCTTGCATCTTGTATCTTGGAGATCACATCCACACATATCAAGGACTCATCTGATTCTCCCTCTGGTCAGATGAAGAAACTTATCAACTATGTAAGTACTCATTTTGAGTCTCTTCAAAAGTTAGTTATGGATAAGGTCCAGAAATAATTTGATGCAAACAGGTTCAGTAGATTGAAGTGTATGATTGCTAATGATAAATCCTTATTAGCTACCTATGAAAATAACATTCAAGGTGCATTATCTGAGGGTGGAAATATCTACAAGTCATGCTTATCCTTTTCAAAATTCACTGAGGTCACTGAGAAGAAAATTAAGGAATATGAGAAAAAGTTAGCAGATATTTCTCAAACCTTTGATCCTCTAACCGTTTATGTGGGTAAGTAAGAAGGTCAAGTCATATCCATGCTTGAAAAAATTAAAAGTTTGAAACATGAAAAATATAGAATTGTTGAAAGGGTATGTGAGCTCAGAGGATTAATTGGTCCTAAAATGGAGACAATGCTTGGGTATGTCCAGGATCATCATGGAAAAAATAGGCCCATAGAGGTGGAAAAATTCGGAAAAAGAGTTAAGGCAACTTAGTAAAATTTGAATAATAAGTAATCTATATTATTTCAAAATATGTAAGAATAAATTTGTAAAATTGAATATGGTTTTCTAAACTACCTGGGTTTGTTTAAAAATATATATATTTGGTAAAAAATTGAAATTTCAATGTAGTAGTACTTAAATTTCAAGGAAAACATAAGAAGTAGGTGTTTGTCTGACCACCCTAACCACAATAAAATGATAATATTTTCTTATGTTATTTTAGATATAAGTAGAGGAATCATGCCACGATATGATGCATATTTTTTTGTAATTTTTTTCCAAGTAAATAATTAATTATGAATTTTTTATTACAACTTTTAAAAAATATTAAAAACTTGTATGTCTAACCACCTTAACTTGGTAAAAATTTCATGAAATTCTTTTTTTCTTTTAATCCTATAATATGCAAAGCGTAGAATGTGATGCATGTTTTGGATTCAAAAAATGTGATACCATTTGGAAGCTATAGATGGTTTTCAATCAGCCTATCAATCAAGACTTTAGTCGTAATTCAAATAGAAAATGAATACTAATTAATTATTAAATTTAAAGTAAAGAATAATTTATATTGGTGGAAAGTTAAGAATCTCCTTTAAAAACCCTTTTCATTTCATCAATTTTGGGTAAGAAAAAGTTGCCAACCACATACCCATCATATTGCCACTTTTTGGCCCATCATGATCCTGCACATACCTGCTTAGTGCATTGAAGGAAGCACAAGATGCTATGGTTGTCAGTGATCCGACAAATATTGAATCAAAAGAGATGCAAACCTACCTATTTTGTGGTTACATTACTATTTTGGAAAGTATCAAAAAGGGTTGGGACACTAGTTTAAGCCTATTGAAGAACAATTTTACAGACATATTCAAGTCCATGAGAGATTAGAAAAGCATGTTTGTACATATATAGTTTGTTCATAGAAAATTTGTATGATTTTTGCTATGTGGATTCCCATATTTTCCATTGATGTCAAAGGGGGATTGTAGGATAGTGAAAATTTTCATATTCATCTTAGGGGGAGTTGTGATTAAATTTTTTTTGGAGTTTTGAGGATTATAGTGTATTCATGTTGGTACTAATTCCAATACTTAGTCATTTTTCACTAAGTGTTGCCATCAATGCCAAAGAAGGAGATTGTTGGCAAGAGACACTACACAAGTCATCTAGTGTTGTCATTCATGGAAACCCTAGTGAGTAATCCCATCTGCAACTCAATATTTGTTTATACTGGAAGACAAATTGAAGAAATGTGTTAAATTTCAAGCTAAAAAAGAGCATTCGAGAGAAAAGGTAGACTAGATGAGTATAGCATGTTGTGTATCTTCAAGGCATAATTTTTTAAGGTGTTTCATGTTCGAGACATGTTGTTTTGGGTCCTTACTATGTTTTGGCTGACGTTGTTTTATCCACATTGATAATTTTTTATGGATTGGGCTGACAGTTCGTACATGTTTCATATTTTATTAAAGCTGACATGTAGTTGTTCTAATCTTTAGTTACATATATATATAATTGATTATTTATATCATTTTGATATATGATACGTGATTTATAAGGCTTATAGATCGATTGTGCACAGTTTCACTTGAGCAGAACAAAGATTGGTGATTCAGATTAAAGCAATCAGAGTTTCAAGAACATAATCAAACATAATGTGAAAAGTGCGGTCAATGTACTTAACCAGAACTATAATTAGGAATTAGTAGATGTTATCTCATAGTTCATCTACTCCAATTGTCTTTTGAATGTGACTGTAAGATAGTGAGTCTTCTTTTGGGCAATAAGTCTTTTGTATTTTAGCAGTGAGCTCTAGGAAGAGTGCCTGAATGCATGTGCATTCCATTGTAAACACTTATTTTGAGTATACTCATCTTGTGGATTAACCTCCACTGTGGTTTTTCCCCTAACAGGGTTTCCACAAAAAATCCTTATGTTATGGCATTGTGGTTGATTGCCTTGTGTTCTTGCATCTTTCTTTTGGTTGAATGCTATAAGTTGTTTAAAGATCAAGTTAATAAAGTTGAAATTTGTAGAACACTGATTCACCCCCCCTCTCAATTTTCCTTAATTTCAACATAAATTTTTGTGGAATATGTCAAATTCAAGTGAAATGAGCTTTAAAATGAAAATGAAATATAATTGTAATTCAACCTGTTACTTGTTGCTCCATTATTCTATAAAAGGGATTTCAAGGTTGGTTACAAGTGGTTCAATTTTTGAGTCTCAAAATGGTCTAGGGGAAAATTTAAGCTCGAGGAGGAGCAGATTGTAAATAGGTGAACTAATGAACATATCAAGAGTTATTCAAGGGTATGAGATATAATGTAATGATCTTAAAATGGTTTTACAATAGTAGTAGTTATGGAAGATAATATTAGTTCTAAAGCATATGCCCTCCTATGTAATTTCCTTACAAATTATGAATGAAATGGTTAATGATCTTTTCATTTGTCTTCAATTATTTCATTTGAATGAATGAGTTTATTTCTTCTTCAATTCAAAGAATTGATTAAATGCTAAAATAAGGTCATGGGTTTGTGAGGAAAGGGCATAGGATTTGGTAAGTAGTTGTGTTTTGCGTACAGTGAGTTGAATACTACAAAGTAGTATATCAATAGCCTACAAACTACTGAGTTAAATTTCTAAGGTATTATTGGTTGTTACAGATATGACACCATTATCCCAAGATGATGCACTAGTATTTTCTTTAGGCTATCTTAGAGATAAGTGAGTTAGTAATGCACCTGACCAAGGGATTGGAATGATAATGAGAATTTATTAAAATACTTTCAGTTACAAGGTACCAATTTGAAGTACCATCTTATTCCTTGCAATAGATAATAATTTGTTTAAAGGTTGGTCAAATCTTTAATGAATGTTGTCTATTTGCATATTTTATAGGAATTTATCTATGCCTAGAAATGTTCTTGATCAAATAACTAACACATGAACATGATAAGGATTACCCTCTTGGGTTTCACAAAAGCCTGAAGAGTAGAAGTAAGGGCCTAAGAACTCTTACTTGTTTGTTGGCCAGTAACCTTGAAGATCTTTAAGCATAAGGGTTGACTCCCCTTTAGAGGATGTTAAGGTTATGCTAGAAAAAATGCCAACATGACTCATTTTCCACAAGTGGTGAATGACTCCCACTGTACTTGTTTTTTAGAGATCTTTGCATATTTCGATACCCATTTGCATGAAATTTTCTCCAGTGTAGAAATCTAAAACTAGGACATTTGATTCACCTAGAATGGAAAATGAGTCCTAGTAGGTCAAAAAATCATGTTTTTCAAAGTTGCAGATCTATTTCAATCATCTTCAAGCTTCTAGGTGCACACATTCTATTCTATAGCTTTATGTTTTGTTCTTGTTGCATTTCTAGGTCATTTAAATCAAGTTTGCATCATATTAGGATTTTTCATTTCATCATGCATTTCATTATCTTTTCCAAGCCCTAGCTTGGTGATAAACCCCTCATTAGATTGCATTTAGCCTTAATTAATCTCTAAACATATCCTAGGATACCCTATTTTCATATATCTTCCTTCATTCCTTATTGGGTTGAGATCTCTGGGGAATTCTTGAATGTTAGTTGGAGAAAAGTGATGTTCTATGTCTTAAACCATAAAAACATCTATTTTTCCACTAATCACACCCTAATTTTTGCGTGTCAAAAATAGGAGATACATCCACAAAATATACATTATTTACCTGGTTGACTTCTAATTTTGTTATTTCCATCAATATTTCCAATCCTTTCCCTCTAACCAACTTGGTGGTTTGAATATCAATGTTGAACTCATGTATTCTATTAATCCTTAACTGCAACACTTGGAGCATATGAAACAATTATTGCACCAACTATAGATAGGATCTAAAGCTTTGTTTTACTTTTTTTACCAAAGCATATTCCTAGTTTTTTAATTATATCATACTTTAATTCAGTAGCTTGCAGAGAATTACAAAAAATGATGCTATTGGTTTATCATAACCATCTTCATTCTTTTGCAACAATACTACAACATTTGTGTGAAAAGAGGCAAAGGAGAAAAGATGGAAAAGTTTTTAAAAATATGGAGACTTCAAAACTAGTGCCTCCTCAATGGCTTCTCTTATACTCTTGAAAGCTTTACTTGGCTCTTCACCCTAGGCTATGGTTCTCCCTTTTTCAACATTTTTGAGATAGGCCTTGTGATTTCTGCAAAGTTGGTTATAAACCTTTTGAAGAAATTAACCTATCCAAAAAATGATTGGATGCACTTCACATTTGTAGGCTATGGTATTTTTTCAATAGTAGCTACTCTTTCACAGTCTATTCTTACCCCTTCCTTGGAGACTATATGCCCTAATAATTTACCTTATGTAACTCTAAAGGAACATTTCTTGGGATTATGTGAAATCCCATACACCATTGCTTTGATAAACATTTATCTGTAAGTGCATGTAGTGTTTTTCCTCCTTTTTAGAGTATGCAATCAGATCATCTTGACAAACTACCATAAATATGTCAGTGAAATTAGAGAAGGATACATCCATATCCCTTTGGAAAGTAGCACCAACAATTTTTAGGAAAACAAACATCCTAACATATACATAAGTACCCCAGGGAATAGTAAAAGTTGTCTTGTATTATTTTGAATCCTTGACTTTCACATAGTTGTAACTAAAAAATCAATCCATAATTGAGAAAAGTTCACAACTAGTGACCTTTTGTAACATTTCCTCCATGTTAGGCAATGGGTAGTTGTCCTTCAACAATGATATGTTGAGATTTATAAAATCAATAAAAAACATTATATCACTTGTCTTCTTTTTTATTGGAATGAGGTTTGACACTCAAGTTGAATGTATGATGGGTTTTATGATCCCACAATCTCTTAATTTTATCAACTCCTCTTGCATCTTCAGTTCAAAAGTTGGATTAATAGGCCTTTTTTCTGTCTGAAAGGATTTGCATCATCTTTTAGTGGTATCTCATGCTAAAAGAGATCTTCTCTATAGGCCTTTAGGTCATCATATGACCATGCAAAAACATTCCTATGTTTTCTTAGAAAAGAAATAATCATCTCTGTGATTTTGGACTTCATATTTTTCCCCACATACACCTTCTTTGGTACATTTTTTGTTCCTTGATTGACCCCTTCAAGGTCATATTGATGGGTGGAGCTTCTTTTGATGTTGCTCTTGTGAGGACCTTCAAAAACTCTTTCTAGAGAAACCATACCCTTGGGGATATTATTGGTTTTGAGATGGATTACCTCATTCCAAAATAGTGTTTCTTTCCCATCAATGACTTACACAAACACTAAAAAATTCTATCTCCTGACTTTCACAATGATCAACACATTGTAGGAACTTCAATATGTGAGGAAATTCAACATGTCATCATCATCAATAGATACTTTCTAGTTTTGTCTGTTATTAGGGATAGAAGGCCTTGTTTGTACCTCTACCTTTGAGATACCTACAAAAGTTATGTCATTAGGCCTAAATGCTATGTTAGCCAATAATTCTACCATAGCATTCTTTCTTCTCACTATCCAATAAATGACAAAAGAATCAAACATTTCTATTGAGTCCCAAAAAACATTCATGTATTTCTTTAATCTATTATTCTTTGGCACAAATCTAGATCTAACTTGGGACACAATTAATTAAAAGTCACCTAAGACTCTTAGCTTTTCAATTCCATGTGTTTCTTATAATCTCAATCCCTACAATAAAGCTCCATACTCAAAAGCATCATTTGTGAAAATAAACATTAATGAAAATAAAAATTTGTAAGTTTTACCATTGAGTGCAATTAAAACAACTCCTACACTACCTCTTTGGAACAAGCTTCATAAAAATACATTTCCCATAAATAATTTTCATCAAATTTTTTCATGACCTCATTTTTAATTAGTGTAGGTCTCTTATCTTCTTCTTCAAGAGTTTCTTCCACTCTGAAATTATCCATGCCTACATCCACAAAGTGAATGTGTTCTACAAGTTTTATTTTCTTAATCATGTCTAAAGCTTGGGAATCTCTAAAAGTCCTAACATATTTTCCATAAATGGGAATAGTAGAGGACATTGTTGGAATATGTGCCTCAATTCTTACTGACATGTAACTCCTACAGGGAAAAGTCGTTGTGACATTATTCATGTCTGGCTAGCTAACTATTTTGAATCTTATTGAAATTTCCATGTCACCAAGACAAAGGTGATGTCTTTCCGAATGAAGTCCATCGCTATAACATAGATGGTGCAAGAGCACCTAGGCCAAACCCCAACTTGATTTGCACAAATTTTGGTTTGCTAAATTTTTGGCTTGTACCTGATCTTGTCCAAATCAAGATTTCATTGTGTTAGTTTTGGACCTTACAAGGTCTTGCATTTGTGTGTTTAGTTAGTCTTTAGGACTAAAGTTCATTAGGTTGTCAAAGCTTTTAAATTCTGGCTTTAATTAGCTATGGACAGTTTGGATGAACCTTAAATGTTTACCCACTACTTCCTCATTGTTGGAAAATGCCATGGGACAGTTGAAGTGTTGTTGGCTCGAGATCAAGGAGATAACAATCCTAAAATGAAGGATCATGAAGGAGTGGTAACATTGCATGGTGAAATTAGTTGTCTGCATGCACTTTGTTTTGGTATTGGGAATCCCTTGAAATTAGGGATATGGAGGTGTGCAATCTCTCCTTGAATTTGGGAAAAAGACTCCAAGAGGGAGTAGTGGCTCATAACAAGTCAGTTTTGCATTGTAAAGAATTTTTGGTGTGAAAAATAAGAAAAGACAGTGAGCAGATTCTAATAGTTTTTCTGTGTTTTGAAAACCCATGTGTTTTGTAGAGTATTGTGAATATAGGTATTGTGTGTATTGAAATAGCAGTGTGTTTATATTTTCAAAGTTGTTTTGGGTAACTTTTTTTGTAAATGAACTATGATAGTGTTTGGTGTTTAAAGATTAGGTGACAAAAGTTTTGTATTTCTGTTTTTGGCAGAAAACTGTTTTTATTGTCTCTGCCCGTGCACTTGTGGAAACAGTGGTCTTCTAAATAATGTAACCATTGGTTCGAGACTGTTTCCATGCTCATTTGATAGGGTAGAATATAGTCCACTTTGTACTTAGGTTGTCTTGTATAGATTTTTCATTTGGAGTTCTTAGATTAGGATTTAGGGATTTGTGAACATTGTTTTGAGCAGCAGATAGGGAAATGGCTTCCCCATAGACCCTGATCACAGAATGTTCCTATGTTTGGTGGAATATGGGAGGTAATCCAATGGTTTACATGTTTTCAATGATGGATAATAGAAAGGACCAAGCAATGATTGAATGTTCCAAACCCTAAGCGAGATACAAGACCCGGTTAGGAGTTTGGATAAAGAAAGTTGAGAACTTGGGTAGGGCAGAAGGTACAGTACCGTACCAGTATGGTATCATGAAAGTTATAGTCATACATTGATATGTTAAATAGGGTTAAGGCTTGAACAATCCATTTGGGAGAGAAATAGATGAGTGGGCAGTGAAACCCTAGTTATTAGGGCAATTAGGCCTCCTTTCCAAGAACTTAGGAAGGCACTATACGGACTAGTTGGTGACCAGAAGTCTTTTCCAAGATTTAAAACCCTGAAAAGGGTGTCTGAAAATACTTTTTGTTTGGTAGGTTGTTTGGAAAAAGTGTGAGAAAAAGGCCAAAAACTGACTGGTAAGGGCTAGTAGGGCTCTAGGCCATCTCAAGACAAAACTAAGAGATCGGGTAACTTGAGGACAGTAGAATCTCTCAAATGGGTTCAAATGGTGGTGAAATGCTTGGAAACAGAGCATTTATCTTCCCTGCAAGAGGTTCAGGTCAGTTGGAGAATAGGGCACTTAGACTCTTCTAAGTCCTAGAAAGAGCATTCAAATTTCAAGAAGGTGTTGAGCTACCCAAGGTAAAGCACAGAGTAAGAACTATTTGAGAAGAGTTGGAGTAGGGTTTGGTCAACCTAGAACCTCAAGAGGAAACCATTGGAGACAGGTTTCAGGCAGTAGACAGTGGGAAGACTTCCACAAGACAGTGCAAGCAACCTTGGGTATTTTGCTTACACCATATTGGTATCAGAGCAAGAGTTGGATTCCAGGCTTGTGATTAATGAGCCAATCCATTGAGTCAGTAGGAGAGAATACACCAGAGGAAGGAACCATGGTGACAAATGCAGAGCTAGTAAAGAAAGTAGAAGAGCAAGAGGAAGATAACCGGTTGCTCAGAGAGAGGATATCTCAGATGGAGAAACTCCTAGATGAAGTCCAAGAAATAGTAGACACTGTGAAGGACAAGATAAAGAAGAAAGAAGAGCAGGAAGCTAAGGAAAAAGAGGTGGAATTGGAGGAGGAAGCTCCAAAGCCTGATCCTGTTCTTGCAGAGGAACCATTCTTGAAGGCATTGCAGGCCTTGAGTGGTAAGGCATTGGATGGTGTGCCACTTTTCAGTGGACAAATGGATCCAGATTCAATAGTAGATTGGATTGAGAGCATTGAGAATCACTTTGAGTGTGATGGCATAACAGAGGCCCAAAAGGTGAAGGTGGCCAAGTCTAGGTTGAGAGGAGCAGCTCTCACATGGTGGAAGTTTGTACAATCAGAAAGAGAGAAAGAAGGCAAAGGTCTCGTAGTTTCATGGAGAGGAATGGTGACCAAGATAAGGCAAACTTATCTCCCAAATGATTATGAAGTCCAGTTGCACAGGAGAAGACACAATCTGAGGCAAAATGACATGGATGTCCAAACCTATACAAAAGAGTTTCAAAAACTATGCCTTAGATCAAAGGTGGTTGAAGATGAAAGCATTAGGTTGGAAAGGTACCTAAATGGACTCAAATGGTCTATTCAAGAAGATATGAGTTTGGTGAACTTCAAAACAGTCTACCAATGCTATCAAATGGCTTTGAAAATAAAAGAGAAAGGAAAAAAGAAGTAGGAACAAAACCCCAAAGGTAGAGGTAAAGGCAAAGACAACAGAGGACAAAGAGGAAGCTATAGTGGAAGAAGCTCAGAATCAAGGGCTCAAGGAGAAGTCAGATTTTCTAATCAGCAACAAGGAAGCTCCAGTAGAGGTGGTAGAGGAAGAGGTTTCAGCCCTAGAGGAAGAAGTGGTGGACAAGGAAGGGGTAGTTACTTCACCAACATGAAATGCTATCATTGCAACTAGTTGGGACACCCAGCCTATAGATGTCCTGAGAAAGGAAGCACATCTCATGGAGGAGATAAGAGAACCCATCTAATTCAAGATGAAGCAGCTGCAACAAATAAACAATTAGAAGTACCATTGAGCTTAGAGGAAGGTGGGAATCTTATGATGATAAGAACTTTAATCAAGGAACCGGTCAAAGAATATCCAAGCCAAAGAAGATCCCTGTTTAGGATAAAGTACAAGATGATGGGGAAAGTGTGCAAGGTGATTATAGACTCGGGTTCTACTAACAATATTGTGTTAGAGGAGGCA
This sequence comes from Sequoia sempervirens, assembly GCA_007258455.2. NCBI lineage: Eukaryota > Viridiplantae > Streptophyta > Pinopsida > Cupressales > Cupressaceae > Sequoia > Sequoia sempervirens. Next base: position 61,543 of record VDFB02382848.1, read on the forward strand.
GTCAGCAAACTAAAATTAGCAAGAATACCTCACAAGAATCCTTAGAAGGTTACATGGCTCAACAAGGGTCAGCATGTCTTGGTGAATGAACAAGCATGGGTGGAGTTTTCAATTGGCAAGTACAAAGACAAGGTATTATGTGATGTGTTACCTATGGATGCATGCCACTTGCTCCTAGGTAGACCATGGCAATTTTACCATCAAGCTGTGCATGATGGAGCCAAGAATTCTTACACCTTCAAGAAGGACAATGTCACATACAAGATTCAATCTTTGTTGGAAGATAATGAGGTGCAGATAGCAAGTTCTAAGTTGCTGATAACTGGTGAAAAAGAGTTCTTAAAGACTTTAGAAGAAGGAGAAGGCATTGGCTATGCAATAATGATCAAGCCAAGAGAAGCAAGCAAAGAGAAGGCAGTTGAAAAACAAGAGTTACCCAAGGAGATTCAAGACGTGTTGCAGACCTATGAGAACATAGTAAGTAGTGGTCAACCAAAAACTTTACCTCCTAAAAGAGCCATAAGTCATAGGATAGACTTGATACCAAGAGCCACCCTTCTAAACAAAGCAGCCTACAAAATGACACCTCAACAGAATGAGGAGATAGCTAGGGAAATTTAAGAATTGTTTGATCAAGGTCTTATTAGGAAAAGCATCAGTCCTTGTGGAGTACCCACCATCTTAGCACCCAAGAAAGGAGGAGAATGGAGGCTTTGTACTGATTCCAGAGCAATCAACAAGATAACCATCAGGTATAGGTTTCCCATCCCTAGGATTGAAGATCTCATGGATTGTCTAGGTGAAGCTAGGTACTATACCAAGATAGATTTAAAGAGTGGTTACACCAAATTAGAATACATGAGGGTGATGAGTGGAAAACAGCCTTCAAAACCAATGAGGGTCTTTATGAGTGGCTAGTAATGCCATTTGGTTTGTCTAATGCCCCCTCCACATTCATGAGACTCATGAATGAAATCCTCAAAGACTATATTGGTAAGTTTGTAGTAGTTTATCTTGATGATATACTAATCTATAGCAGAACAAGAGAAAAGCACCTCCAACACATTAAGCTAATTTTCAAGAAGATATAGGAGGAGAAGCTGAAGATTAATTTGGAAAAGTGTGAGTTCATCAAAATGGAGCTGGTGTATCTTGGTTTTGTGTTATCACATGGAAACTTGAAGATGGACTGCAACAAGGTAGAAGCCATTCTTAATTGGCCTACTCCCAAGACAGCAACATAGGTAAGAAGCTTCCATGCTCTTGCTCAGTATTATAGGAAATTCATCAAACAATTTAGTGCAATTTGTGCTCCTATGTTGGATAACATTAAAGGAGGCATGAAAACTAAGTTTGTGTGGAATGAACAAGCTAACAAGAGTTTTGAGTTGCTGAAGGAAAGGATAGCTACCCAACCTATTTTGGTGTTGCCAAGCTTTGAGAAGCTATTCACCATTGAGTGTGATGCAAGTAATGTAGCAATTGGAGCTATTCTCAGCCAAGAGGGCAGACCGGTGGCTTTTCATTCTGAGAAGCTAAGTGAAGCCAAGAAGAAGTACTCTTCTTATGATCTTGAAATGTATGCACTGGTCCAAGCATTAAGGAAGTGGAGGCACTACTTGCTTCCCAAGGAATTTATTGTGTACTCAGACAATCAAGCACTCAGTTTTTTGAATTCCCAAGAGAAGTTGAGTCACAGGCACATGAAATGGGTGGAGTACTTGCAAGCCTACACCTTCAACATCAAGCATAAGAAGGAAGCCCTCAATAAAGTTGTTGATGCATTGAGCAGGAGGGTTCTTACCATTCAAGAAATCCAATTGAAGAGCATGGGAATAGACCACTTCAAGGAGCTATATGCAGATGATGAAGACTTTGCAGAAATTTATAAGGTATGCCTTGAGTTTAAGAATCATTTCCATAGCAAGTATGCTGAATACAATTTGCAAAGTGATTTGTTGTTTAAGGGGAATCAGCTTTGTGTTCCTAGAGGCTCTATTAGGGAGAATTTAATTCAAGAGAAGCATAATGGTGCATTGAGTGGTCATTTTGGGATCACCAAAACTCAAGAGCTTGTCCAAAGGTTTTATTTTTGGCCTAAGATGAACTTAGATGTCAGAAAATATATAGAGAGTTGTGTAGTGTGTCAAAAAGCAAAAGGCACTTCTTCAAATCCAGGCTTATACCAGCCACTACCAATCCCTTCTAAGCCATGGGAATGCTTAAGCATGGACTTTGTAGTTGGTTTACCCAAGACAAGGCAAGGTATGGATAGTGTGTATGTTGTGGTTGATAGATTCAGCAAAATGGCTCACTTTATACCCTACAAAACAACCAATGATGCCAGTCAAATAGCCTCACTTTTCTTGAAGGAAATAGTCAGGATTCATGGTTTGCCAATCAACATTGTATCAGACAGAGACACCAAGTTTATGAGTCACTTTTGGAAGACTCTTTGGAAAAGAATGGGCACAAATCTATCCTTTGGATCTACATACCATCCCCAAACTAATGGTCAGACCGAAGTTGTGAATAGGACACTTGGAAACCTTCTTAGATGCTTGACCAAGGAGTATGGTCAACAATGGGATCAGATTATTGGGCAGGCTGAGTATGCATATAATGACACAGTCAATAGATCCACAGGGAAGAGCCCCTTTGAAATTGTGTATGGTTTACATCCCAGGGGTGTTTATGAGCTGAGAGAGCTGAAGGATGGAGTCAAAGGAAGTGGTTATGCAGATGATTTTTCTTGTGCAATGCAGGAAATTCATGAGACAGTCAGAAAGACCTTGGTAGAAAATACCATGAAGCATAAGGCTAAGGTGGATGAGCATAGAAGAGAAGTCCAATTCAATGTGGGAGACTTAGTCATGGTGCATTTGAACAAGGCTAGGTTGCAGAAAGGAGTCCCTCACAAGTTGCAAATGAAGAGGATAGGTCCCTGTCCTATATTGGAGAAGTATGGCAACAATGCTTTCAAGGTGCAATTGCCTGATGACAATGGATTGTCCCCTATTTTTAATGTTGCAGATCTGATGCATTACAAAGGACCACCCCAGGATTTGGATTGAACACTCCATGAAGTCACTCAAGATGTTGAAGAACTCAAACTGCCCCCTGTCACAGTCAAACAAGCTGATCAAATCTTGGACACAAGGGTTTGACAGAAGACTAGGAACAAGGAATATAAAGAAGATCTGATAAAAAGGCATGGACAACCTGATAGACATGTAGTATGGATCAGGGAAGCAGAATTCAAGAAGTTAGGTATTGATCCTAACTTACTTAATCCAAGGATGGATTGAATTTTCTGTTTTGGGGAGGATGGTGTAGGAGCACCTAGGCCAAACCCCAGCTTGATTTGCACAATTTTTGGTTTGCTAAATTTTTGGCTTGTACCTGATCTTGGCCAAATCAGGATTTCATTGTGTTAGTTTTGGACCTTAGAAGGTCTTGCATTTGTGTGTTTAGTTAGTCTTTAGGACTAAAGTTCATTAGGTTGTCAAAGCTTTTAAATTCTAGCTTTAATTAGCTATGGACAGTTTGGATGAACCTTAAATGTTTACCCACTACTTCCTTGTTGTTGAAAAATGCCATGGGACAGTTGAAGTGTTGTTGGCTCGAGATCAAGGAGATAATGAAGGATCATGAAGGAGTGGTAACATTGCATGGTGAAATTAGTTGTCTGCATGCACTTTGTTTTGGTATGGGGAATCCCTTGAAATTAGGGATATGGAGGCATGCAATCTCTCCTTGAATTTGGGAAAAAGACTCCAACAGGGAGTAGTGGCTCGTAAGAAGTCAGTTTTGCATTGTAAAGAATTTTTGGTGTGAAAAATAAGAAAAGATAGTGAGCAGATTCTAATAGTTTTTCTGTGTTTTGAAAACCTGTGTGTTTTGCAGAGTATTGTGAATATAGGTATTGTGTGTATTGAAACAACAGTGTGTTTATATTTTGAAAGTTTTTTTTGGTAAATTTCTTGGTAAATGAACTGTGATAGTGTTTGGTGTTTAAAGAGCAGGTGACAAAAGTTCTGTATTTCTGTTTTTGGCAGAAAACTATTTTTACTATCTTTGTCCGTGCACTTGTGGAAACAGTGGTCTTCTAAATAGTGTAACCATTGGTTCGAGACTGTTTCCATGCTCATTTGATAGGGTAGAATATAGTCCACTTTGTACTTAGGTTTTCTTGTATAGAGTTTTCATTTGGAGTTCTTAGATTAGGATTTAGGGATTTGTGAACACTATTTTGAGCAGCAGATAGGGAAATGGCTTCCCCATAGACCCTGATCATGGAATGTTCCTGTGTTTGGTAGAATATGGGAGGTAAGCCAATGGTTTTCATGTTTTCAGTGATGGATAATAGAAAGGACCAAGCAATGATTGAATGTTCCAAACCCTAGGTGAGATACAAGACCCGGTTAGGAGTTTGGATAAAGAAAGTTGAGAACTCGGGCAGGGTAGAAGGTACAGTACCGTACCAGTACGGTATCATGAAAGTTATAGTCATACATTGATATGTTAAATAGGGTTAAGGATTGAACAATCCATTTGGGAGAGAAATAGATGAGTGGGCAGTGAAACCCTAGTTATTAGGGCAATTAGGCCTCCTTTCCAAGAACTTAGGAAGGCACTGTACGAACCAGTTGGTGACCAGAAGTCTTTTGTAAGATTTAAAACCCTGAAAAGGGTGTCTGAAAATACTTTTTTTTGGTAGGTTGTTTGGAAAATGTGTGAGAAAAAGGCCAAAAACCGACTGGTAAGGGCTAGTAGGGCTCTAGGCCATCTCAAGACAAAACTAAGAGATCGGGTAACTTGAGGACAGTAGAATCTCTCAGATGGGTTCAAATGGTGGTGAAATGCTTGGAAAAAGAGCATTTATCTTCCATGCAAGAGGTTCAGGTCAGTTGGAGAACAGGGCACTTAGATTCTTCTAAGTCCTAGAAAGAGCATTCAAATTTCAAGAAGGTGTTGAGCTACCCAAGGTAAAGCACAGAGTAAGAACTCTTTGAGAAGAGTTGAAGCAGGGTTTGGTCAACCTAGAAGCTCAAGAGGAAACCATTGGAGATAGGTTTCAGGCAGTAGATAGTGGGAAGACTTCCACAAGACAGTGCAAGCAACCTTGGGTATTTTGCTTACACCAATAGAGCACTCGTTGTGAACTTTTGTCAATTAGAGACCTCTGGCCGATAGTATGTTCCTATCGGGTGTTAATGCGGCTATGGAGTAGCTCAAGTGCTCGGGGAGAAGTCCCAACCATTGGAGAATGTCTCACCAATAGCATATGGCTATCGAGGTAACTCAAGGGCATCGAGAAGATCTACTAGTGACAATGAAAGGTCACATCGATGAGAGTTTTCACTTGGTGCCTTCGCGGTGACAAAAGACTTCAGTATGAAGTCTTGGTGAAGGGTGCCTGGTCTCACTGACGAGGATGCAACTGAAGTCATCGGTGTAGCTCTCGGTGCAAGGTGAAACGTCTTGGCAAAGTCCAATGTCTTGCTGACTCAGCAAGACATGGATGCTCGGTATGTGGTCTTGGCGGGTGACTTAAGACCTTGGTATAAGGTCTTGGCAAAGATGATAAGTCTCGCTGACTCTTCAATGCTTTGGTGTGACATGTTCTGCTGGTGTAAGGTCTTAGAGAAAGACTTAAGTCTTGTTGACTCAGTAAGACTTGGATGAACTTGGTGTAAAGTCTCAGCAAAAGATTAATTTCTTGTCCACTGTCAGATGCTTCGGTGAAACTTAGGGAGACTCGGCGAAACATCTTGACAAATGGAAAGTCTTACCAATAGTGATATGAAGACTTTGTGGCATCAAGGAGACATTGTTAGTGTCTCATAGATATTCCAACAAAGTTGAACGCCCTTGACCAGTTTGACCATCCTATGTGGAGCCTCATGGACCAATCAGAGGAAGTGTTTTCAAATGGGTGGCAGTTAGATTTTTTCAACTGTTGCGATGCAGGAGCTGAACAACATGCAGGGAAAAATCAATTGCTTGAGGGGAAACTTTCTACGAAGAGGAAATGGAAGATAAGGATGAACAGAAGGAAAAAATTAGAATGTGATAAGTGTTAAAGGATCAATTCTGATTTAAAATCACGATGAGTGAAATCAAACTATGGAGAGCTTTTCTGTAACTAGATGAACAATGAATGATACTACTGAGAACTAATACCAGAGAGTTGTATCTCTGATTGTATGTAATTTTTGTTACTGTAATACAAAGAGATTCAACTTGGTGTGGTGGGTTTTTTCCCAAAAGGGTTTCCCACATAAATCTATTGTTCATTGTCTTCGAGTATCTTCTCTATTTTGGTAAATCTATCATGTGTGTCTTAATTAGATTGTAATAAGAAAAATTTAAAGTACTATATGCATTCTCCCCTATGGTTTTGATGTTAGGAAAGTTGTTTCCGTACCGTTGCTTTCCTTACAAGTGGTATCAGAGCCTAGTCAGTTGTGTTGTCCTTGTCAGTGGGTTGGGTTTTTGTGTCAATCCTTTTCCAGTGGGAGTTTTGTAAAGTTCTATTAATTTAATTACAAATTAAGATGGCTAGCACATCTAGGAAGATGGAAATAGAGAAATTCAATTGTAGCAACTTTCAGTTGTGGAAACTCAAAATGGAAGATATTTTAGTAGACCGAGATCTTTGGACTGCTGTGTCTGGAACAATGCCTCAAGGCATGAAGCAAGAGGATTGGGATCTTTCAGATAGAAAGTGTAAGGGGCTAATAAGGTTCTGTTTGGCAGACTCTGTTCTTCTAAACGTTCACGAAGAAAAGACTTCCTCTTCATTGTGGAAAAGACTAGCATCCATTTATTAGGGCAAGTCCCTAGTGAACAAGTTGTTGTTAAGGAAGTTGTACTCTTTGAGAATGCAAGAGGGAGTATCTATTATTGATCACTTAAATGCTTTCAACATGCTGATTTCTTAGTTAACATCTATTGGTGTGAATATTGAAGATGAAGATCGCTGCATGTTGCTGCTATGTTCTATGCCAGATTCTTGGGATCATCTGGTGATGGCTATTAGGAGTACGACATCCACTTTCAAAATGGAAGATGTTGTTGCTTCTTTGTTGTCAAAAGAGATGAGAAGAAAATATTTTGAGATGAAAAAGGAGGCTCTAGCTGTCAGAGGCAGATTGAAGGAGAAAGGCAAGAAGAAGGACAAGAAATTCAGATCAAAATTAGAAGGGAGATCAAAGTCTCCTGGAAAGAAGTACAAGGTGAAGTACTAGAATTGTGGGCAACCTGGTCATGTCCGAAAGGATTGCAAGGAGGAGAAAAAGAAGAAGAACTCTTCGGGAAATCATTCTTCTCAGAGTGATGTAGATGCCTTCATTGTAGCTTTGGCTACACATGCATCATATGATGTTTGGCTGATTGATTCTAGAGCATCTTTCCATATGACATCTCATAGAGATTGGTTCATGAAGTATGAAAAATAAAATGGTGGAAAGGTGTACTTGGCAAGTGATTCATCTTTGGAAATTATTGGTCATGGAAGAGTTAGAATCAATTCCTTGATGGAAGAGTGAAGGGAATCAATGATGTGATGCATATATTGGGTTTGGCTCAAACTTTACTTTCTGTAAGTAAGCTGAATGATATCAAAGTGCATGTCATGTTCTTTGGAAATGGTTGCAAGATGACTAGAGGTTCTATGGTACTGGCTAGAGGTGCTCGAATTGGTACCTTGTATAAGCTGGATGCACAAGCTATTCAATGCAATAGTGTCTCTGCAAAGTCACATAAAGCTACTCATGAGGGAAACATTCCTGATGGAGTAAACGCCATGGAGGTTATACTTCCAGTAGAGAAGACTATGCTCTGGCATCATAGGCTTGGCCACATTGGTGAAAAAGGTTTTAAAACCTTGAAAAATAAAAACTTGGTAGAAGGGCTTGAAGATTGTAACCTTGAGTTCGAATTTTGTGAACATTGCATATATGGTAAACAACACCATGTTTCATTTTATTCTAGTCCTCACAAATCTTTTGGTTTGCTTGATTATATTCATTCTTATGTTTTCGGTCCAATGAATATTCCTTCTATGTCTAAATCAAGATACTATGTGTCATTTATTGATGATTATTGAAGAAGAAAATTTGTATATTTTTTGAAAAGTAAATCAGAAGTGTTCAGTCAGTTTAAGGAATTTAAAAACCTTGTTGGAAATTAGACTGTTAGGATAATAAAATGCTTGAGGACTGACAATGGTGGTGATTTTTGTTCAAATGAATTCGAAAGGTACTGTACAGATCATGGGATTAAAAAACATAAGACTACACCTTACACTCCATAGCAAAATGGAGTTGTTGAAAGGTTCAACAGGACAGTAATGGAAAGAGCATGAAGTATGTTGAGCAGTGCTGGCTTGGAGGAGAAGTTCTGGGCTGAAGCAGTCTCTATAGCATGTTACTTGGTAAATTGTTCTCCTAACTCTAGTCTTGTTGAGAAGACGCCTTTGGAAGCATGGTCTAGAAAGAATCCCTCTCGAAGACATATTCGTGTCTTTGGCTGTGAGGCATATGCATATGTGCCATTTGAAAAAAGATCCAACTTGGAAAACAAAGTTGTAAAGTATATTTTTATTGGCTATAGTGCTGGCATAAAAGGATACAAGCTTTGGAACCCTGAGATTGAGAAGGTTTTTTACAGCAGAAGTGTTATCTTTTGTGAGCTGAAAACTTCTACATTGGATTTGCAGTCAGAGAAGAAATTAGAAAATAAAAAGGTTGTAGCAGGAATTCCTCCAACACTAGATAAAGAGGAATTGAAAAATCAAAATGTACCTGATACTGAGGAGAGCTCAAGTAGTTTTGAAAGTTCTGAAGAAGATGAAGAACCACCTTAGCCTCAACCTATGAGAAGGTCAACTCATGAAAGAAAGCAACTTGATAGGTATGGGTTTTCTTTGATTGAGTCTACTTGTGCCTATGCTTTAATTTCTAGCACTAATGAACCTAGGACTGTGAAAGAGGCATTTAAAATGTCTGATTCAAACTCTTGGTTGAAATCCATGAATGAAGAGATGGGGTTATTAGAAAATAATGATACCTCGAGTTTGGTGCCATTTCCTAAAGGAAAAAAAGTTATGGGCTGTAAATGGGTATTCAAAACAAAAATTGGTTTGGATGGCAGTGTAGAAAAATATAAAGTGAGGCTAGTTGCAAAAGGTTATTCCCAGGTAGAGGGAATTGATTATGGAGAAATATTTTCTCCTGTAGCTAAGCTAACATCTATTATATTTCTTTTGTCACTTGGAGTAGCGTATGACTTAGAAATTGAATAGATGGATGTGAAGACAACGTTTCTTCATGGTGATCTTATATGTCCTAGTCAGAGCACTTTGTGGAAAAAGGTAAGGAAAGACTAGTTTGCAAGTTAAAGAAATCTTTGTATGGGTTAAAACAGTCTCCTAGAATGTGGTACCAGAAATTCGACACTTTTGTTTTGTCATTGGGATTTGTAAGATCAAAATGTGATCATTGTGTATATTACAAAGCTGAAAGTGATCAAGTCCTTATTATTGCTCTCTATGTTGATGATATGCTATTCATAGGCAATAGTAAGCTAATGATTTCTGACCTTAATACTCAGTTGTCTGCAAAGTTTGAAATGAAATATCTTGGTGCAGCAAGGTACATTATGGGAATGGAAATAACTAGGCATAGGAAAAATAGAAAACTTTGGCTCAGTCAGAGTAAGTATATCATGACTGTTCTAGAGAGATTTTGTATGACTGAGTGCAAGTAGCTAGTTGTTCCAGTTACACAAGGAATGAAGCTATCTATTGAGGTTTGTCCAAAATATCCTACTGAGATGGAGGACATGACTAGTGTACCTTATGCTAGTGTAGTTGGCAGCCTTATGTATGCAATGGTCGCTACAAGGCCAAACATTGCCCAAGCAGTGGGAGTTCTTAGTCAGTTTATGGCTAATCCTGGGAGGACACATTGGGATGTTGTGAAGAGAGTGTTTAGATATCTAAAGAGTTCTTTAGACTATGCTTTGTGTTACCATGGGAACTTGGTTGAATCACAAAGGACTCTTAGTATTCTAGGTTATGTGGACTCTGATTGGGTAGGAGACATTGATAGTAGAAGATCCACTAGTGGATATGTTTTCATAATGAATGGTGGTGCAGTGAGTTGAACGAGCAAGCGGCAGGCTATAGTCACTTTGTCCACTATAGAGGAAGAATACATGGCAGGTACACATGCATGTAAAGAAGCAATCTAGTTAAAATGTTTGTGCTCTAACATTGGTTTTCATGAAGAAAAAATTAAGATTTACTGTGATAGCCAGAGTGCTATATGTTTGGCAAAGAATCCTACTTTCCATGCCAAGATGAAACATATAGATGTACAGTATCACTTTGTACAAGATATGGTGGAGGATGGGAAGGTCTCTTTGGAGAAAGTGGATGCTCTGGAAAATGTTGTAGATGCATTGACAAGGCCTGTGAGCACAAACAAATATAGGTGGTTTTCAAGTTCGATGGGCCTCTTGGCCCATGTTTTTTGGTAGTTTGATTATGCTCTGGAGTGTCAATAAGATCTTTGTCAAGTGGGAGGTTGTTGGAATATGTGCCTCAATTCTTACTGACATGTAACTCCTATAGGGAAAAGTCGTTGTGACATTATTCATGTCTGGTCGACTAACTATTCTGAATCTTGTTGAAATGTCCATGTCGCCAAGATAGAGGTGATGTCTTGCCGAATGAAGTCCATTGCTATAACATAGAGCATTCACTGTGACCTTTTGTCGATTGGAGACCTCTGGATGATAGTATGTTCCTATCGGGTGTTAATACGGCTATCGGAGTAGCTCAAGCACTTGGGGAGAAGTCCCAGTGATTGGAGAATGTCTCAATGATAGCATATGGCTATCGGGGTAACTCAAGGGCATTGGGAAGATCTACTAGCGATAATGAAAGGTCATGTTGACGGGAGTTTTCACTTGGTTCCTTCACGGTGATAAAAGAATTTGGTATGAAGTCTTGGTGAAGGGCACCTAGTCTCGTCGATGGGGATGCAATTGAAGTCATCGGTGTAGCTCTTGGTGCACAGTGAAATTTCTTCACAAAGCCCAATGTCTTTCTGACTCAGCAAGACATGGGCGCTCAATATGTGGTCTTGGCGAGTGACTTCAGACCTCAGTATAAGGTCTTGGAAAAGATGATAAGTCTTGCAACCTCTTTGATGCTTGGGTGTGACATGTTCGACTGACTCAGTAAGACTTGGATGAACTCAGTGTAAAGTCTTGGTGAAAAATGAATGTCTTGCCGACTATCAGATGCTTCGGTGAAACTTGGGGAGACCCAGCGAAACATCTTGACGAATGGAAAGTCTTGTTGATAGTTATATGAAGAATTTGTGGCATCAAGGAGAAATTGTTAGTGTCTCACAGATATTCCAACAAAGTTGAACACCCTTGACCAGTTTGACCATCCTATGTGGAGCCTCGTGGACCAATTAGAGGAAGCATTTTCAAATGGGTGGCAGTTAGATTTTTACAACTATTGCGAGGCTAGAGCAGAACAACATGCAAGGAAAAATCAATTGCTCGAGGAGAAACTTTCTACAATGGGGCAATGGCAGATAAGGATGAACAAAAGGAAAAAATCAGAATGTGATAAGTGTTAAAGGATCGATTCTAATTTAAAATCATGATGAGTGAAATCGAATTGTGGAGAGCTTTTCTATAACTGGATGAATAGTGAACGATACAACTAAGAACTAATACTAGAGAGTTGTATCTCTGATTGTATGTAATTATTGTTACTATAATACAAAAAGATTCAACTTGGTGTGGTGGGTTTTTTCCCGAAAGGGTTTCCCACGTAAATTTGTTGTTCATTGTCTTTGAGTATCTTCTCTGTTTCTGTAAATCTGTAATGTGTGTCTTAATTAGATTTTAATTAGAAAAATTAAAAGTACTATATGCATTCTTCCCTGAGGTTTTCATGTTAGGAAAGTTGTTTATGTACCGTTGCTTTCCTTACATACATATCCAATTATATGTTTCCTCCTACAACAACAAACCATTTTCTAGATAACATCCCATAAGTGGGGGAATATCTATCATAGTTATAATCATCATAAATTCTTTATTAGGATATGTTTCTAGTATATTGTAGAAGAGGAGGATTCGCTACTCATGAGTTCTCTTCATTCAGAGAGCCTCACGAGGTGAACTACCCTAAACTACCTCAAGAATAGTGGTGAGATTTCTAGAATCTAAAAGAGAAGATCATGAAAATTCTCTAGACAAACTAACAAGCTCTTGGCCAAAGGATGACAACGCTACACACTGGCGTCTCAGAGGAGCGTTGGCATCTCAAATGGACTAGAAAGTGAGAATAGAATATAGAACACAAAGTTTCTACTTCTAATATGATTGCATAGAACTTATAAAATGTGATAAAGCAATAGAATGAAATAGAACTATAATAAAATGAAGTAGAACTCATAAAAATTAGAAGAAGAAAGGAAATACTTACAATCACATGAGCGATAAATCCTCCAACAAGTGAATTTATTCAAAACCTACATCTATAAGATATCTAGAGAAATTGTTGGGGCTATATAGGGGTTTTCTTCAATCAAACCCCCATTTTGGTCTTCCCACCTCCACGAATAACCAAGAAGATAGAGAAAGATAAAGATGAACAAAGCATGTGGTGAAGAAAAAATAGGATTAGAACCCACACCACCAAGTATGACTGATAAAAGAAAACCTTGCTCAAAGAGGAGAACCCATATCAAAAAGGAGGTGATAAAGTAATCCCCACTTAAGGAGGAGAACCCATATCACAAAGTAAATATTCAAATGATAAGGGATATAGAATTCTAGGATGCTCACAAGAATGAATCAAGAGAGATAGAGAAGCAAGAGCCAAAGGAGATGCAAAGAGGGAGACAAAGAGAGTTGTAAAATCTAAGAGTGTGTTGCAAAGAGATGCAATGAGAGCTTGAGACAATTCTATGAAAATAAGGGAGTTGTGCAAGCAAGAGTAAGATGGAAGAACTTAGAAGAATGGAGCTAGAAGAAATTAGAAGATGTAAATGTAGAGGAAATACTGCTATTAAGGAGGTAAAAGAAGCTTCAGTCGTTGCAAGGCATCCCATGCCATTACCACTAATAAAAGGTGAGGACAAGTGGCAAGCATGCTCAGAGACAACTATTTGATTGTTGAAACATCACAAGATGCTAGTGTAACACATAGATGTGTGCACAATGCACTAGTGTCTAGACACATCATGCTATAAAACAATGAGAATAGGAAAAGCATCAAGTCTGATGCAAAGCAAACACGCAAGGGAATCTATTGAAAAGGGGTGTTGAAGCATCTTGAGAAGGAAAAAAGGCTAATGCAGGGGCTAAAATGAGCCTACTCAAGATGCTAAGAGAGTGGAGACTAAAGCAGATGCAAGAATGTATGTGAAATTGCAAGGGGTGCAATTTTATGCCCACACATTTTTCCCCCACTTTAGTGGGCATATGAATCTACATTAATATGCACACTAAAGGAAATATATCAAACATAAACAAGATCATATGACAAAAAGATATTGTAGAGGAAGCAGATAACCCTTCAAACCATGGAAGCATGCCCCTAGGTTGAAGACCTACAAAACAAATATGTTAGACAAGAAAAATCTTGCACCAGTCAATAATGTTAGAACAAAATGCAAAAATTGGAATGTGATAAGTATTAAAGGATCGATTCTGATTTTAAATCATGATGAGTGAAATCGAATTGTTGAGAGCTTTTTTATAACTGGATGAATAGTGAATGATACTACTGAGAACTAATACCAAAGAGTTGTATCTTTGATTGTATGTAATTGTTGTTCCTATAATAAAAAGAGATTGAACTTGGTGTGGTGGGTTTTTTCCTGAAAGGGTTTCCCACGTAAATTTGTTGTTCATTGTCTTTGAGTATCTTCTTTGTTTCTGTAAATCTGTAATGTGTGTCATAATTAGATTGTAATTAGAAAAATTAAAAGTACTATATGCATTCTTCCTTGTGGTTTTTACGTTAGGAAAGTTGTTTCCGTACCATTGCTTTCCTTACATACATATCCAATTATATGTTTCCTCCTACAACAACAAACCATTTTCTAGATAACATCCCATAAGTGGGGGAATATCTATCATAGTTATAATCATCATAAATTCTTTATTAGGATATGTTTCTAGTATATTGTAGAAGAGGAGGATTTGCTACTCATGAGTTCTCTTCATTTAGAGAGCCTCACGAGGCAAACTACCCTAAACTACCTCAAGAACAGTGGTGAGAGTTCTAGAATCTAAAAGAGAAAATCATGAAAATTCTCTAGACAAACTAACAAGCTCTTGGACAAAGGATGACAATGCTACACACTGGTGTCTCGGAGGAGCGTTGGCATCTCAAATGGACTAGAAAGTGAGAATAGAATACAGAACACAAAGTTTCTACTTCTAATCTGATTGCATAGAACTTATAAAATGTGATAAAGCAATAGAATGAAATAGAACTATAATAAAATGAAGTAGAACTCATAAAAAATTAGAAGAAAGGAAATACTTACAACCGCATGAGTGATAAATCCTCCAACAAGTGAATTTATTCAAAAACTACATCTATAAGCTATCTAGAGAAAGTGTTGGGGCTGTATAGGGGTTTTCCTCAGTAAAACCCCCATTTTGGTCTTCCCACCTCCACGAACAACCAAGAAGATAGAGAAAGATAAAGATGAACAAAGCATGTGGTGAAGCAAAAATAGGATTAGAACCCACACCACCAAGTATGACTGATAAAAGAAAACCTTACTCAAAGAGGAGAACCCATATCAAAAAGGAGGTGATAAAGTAATCCCTGCTTAAGGAGGAGAACCTATATCACAAAGTAAATATTCAAATGATAAGGGATATAGAATTCTAGGATGCTCACAAGCATGAAGCAAGAGAGATAGAGAAGCAAGAGCCAAAGAAGATGCAAAGAGGGAGACAAAGAGAGTTGTAAAATCTAAGAGTGTGTTGCAAAGAGATGCAATGAGAGCTTGAGATAATTCTATGAAAATAAGGGAGTTGTGCAAGCAAGAGTAAGATGGAAGAACTTAGAAGAATGGAGATAGAAGAAGTTAGAAGATGTAAATGTAGTGAAAAGATTGCTATTAAGGAGGTAAAAGAAGCTTCAGTTGTTACAAGGCATCCCATGCCATTACCACTAATAAAAGGTGACGACAAGTGGTAAGCATGCTCAGAGACAACTATTTGAGTGTTGAAACATCACAAGATGCTAGTGCAACATGTAGACGTGTGCACAATGCACTAGTGTCTAGACACATCATGCTATAAAACAACGAGAATAGGAAAAGCATCAAGTCTGATGCAAAGAAAAAATGTAAGGGTATCTATTGAAAAGGGGTGTTGGAGCATCTTGAGAAGGAAAAAAGGCTAATGCAGGGGCTAAAATGAGCCTACTCAAGATGCTAAGAGAGTGGAGACTAAAGCAGATGCAAGAATGTATGTGAAATTGCAAGGGGTGCAATTTTATGCCCATACATTTTTCCCCCACTTTAGCGGGCATATGAATCTACATTAATATGCACACTAAAGGAAATATATCAAACATAAACAAGATCATATGACAAAAAGATATTGTAGAGGAAGCAAATAACCCTTCAAACCATGGAAGTATGCCCCTAGGCTGAAGACCTACAAAACAAATATGTTAGACAAGAAAAATCCTGCACCAGACAATAATGTTAGAACATAAAATGCTAACGGATTCGAGTCAACAAAGTAAAGATACCTCAATGTAAAAGCTTGTCTCAGTACTATTCATTGCCCCCAAATTAAAAACCATACATAGAAGAACTCTAAGATGTTGAAGAGAGAAAGATCATATACTTAGAATGAAGAAGATGTAGATCTTTGATCCGGTATACACAATTGAGAAGAGAGAGAATTTAACAATGTAAGCGCCTCACAGGCCAATAGACCTATAAGGAAGGTGTCCTTCAAGATCTCTCACATGAAGGAAACTAAGAAAAAAGTATTACAACCCTATAGACCTGCAAGGAAGGAATCCTCCAAGATATTGCACATGAAGGATACCCAAAGAAGCACCTTATAGACCTACAGACCTATAAGGAAGCGGCCTCAAAGATTTATCACATGGAGGAAGCTAGGAAAGTGCCCTACAAACCCATAGACTTTCAAGGAATGTTTCCTTTAAGATCTCTCACATGAAGGAAACCTCAAAGAAAAGTGCCCTACAAACTTGCAGACCTACAGGGGAGCCACCCCCAAGATCTCACACATGGAGGAGACCCAAAGAAAGTGCCCTAAAGACCCGCAAACCTGTAGGGGAGTGACCCCCAAGATTTCTCACATGGAGGAAGCTTAGAATAATTTCCCTACAAGCTTGTAGACTTGCAAGGAGGTATCCCCCAAGATCTCTCATATGGAAGAAACCCAAGGAAGGGGACTCTGCAGAGTTAGGAAGTAGCTTCACAAGCACACCTGCAAAGGGATAGTGGCCACGTAGGAAAGTAAGTGGAAATTCCCACAAACCATTGATAATTTGGAAGGATTTCAAAGGGGTCCCTCAGGAACCCTTCAAAAGAATAAGTTTTCACTCAAGAGATGCATTGTTTGAAAAGAAAGGCCTAGTTAGGCTGCCCCCCAAGCTAGATGCAAAGAATTCATTCAAGAGAAAATATTTCAAAGGGTGTCCCTCAGGAACCCTTCAAGATAAAAAGGGGTCCACTCAAGGGATGGTCCAATTGAAATACATATAGTAGAGAGGGGGTCCTTAAGAAGGACACACATCTGCAGAACAAGTTATCACTAACCCAACATATAGGGGAGGAGAACTATGGAAGATACTCAAAACAAATAGTATAGAGGTAAACCTCGATATCACTTGTCATGTGAAGAAAAGGTAGGTACATCAATCAAATGGGAGTTTGATGGCACCTAAATAAAGAATTTCTATTTCATCCTTCAAGGCCTTACATTCACTAGTTGAATGGCCAAGCAATCAAAGGTATGCACAACAAGAATGTTTTCCTTTATCATGCTTATGAAATTTCTTGCATGTAGGAGAATGAAGAGTGATTAAGAAGGATTTTGAAAGCCACAAAAAAATGTGCTCTTGTTTGGATAAAGAATGGGGAGTAGGAAGCAACCTTTCTCTTGTGGATAAAAGTTTGATTGCTCACAAGAAGAAGATATGAAGGTAGAAGACAAAGGAGGAGGATCTCCATAGAGAGCATTATTCCAGTAAGGGGGGTCATGCTCTTCTATGGGATCACCATCATCCTTCTTGATAGGATTAACAACATTAACCTCCTTAACATAAGTGTGATCATCTTCCTCAAAAGGAGTAACACTAAGAACATTACAATTATCACTCACACTACCCCGTGATACAGAAGAATAGTCTTTTATAATAGTAGGTGTGGATGATGTTATTGAAAGGTTTAAGTGGATTAAGTCAACTTTATATTTCTGAATGAAGGAATTTGTAAAGTCTAAAGAACCCCAATCATCACCAAGACACACATTTTCATGAGAAGAGGTAGAAGGAGCAGAATAAGTGTTTCTTGCTTTAGAAAGATCTTCATTAGGGACATTTATCTCAAGAGTATCCTTTGTAGTAGGTACTGCTGGAGTAAACATTAACACATTGGAAGACACAAAAGGGATAAGAGTAGGTATGACTGAACCCTAACCAACAACTACCATCTCACATAAGTGTATAGCCTCAGGGTTAGCTTTCACTATGACTACTCCATTATTGCAAATGAACTTAGTATATTTATGTAAGGTAGACGAGACTGCAACCATAGGGTATGTGCAAGATCATCATGGAAAAAATAGGCCCGTAAGTGGCAAAAAAATTAGAAAAATCAGAGTTCGGCAACTTGACATAAAAATTTGAATAAGTTATCTATATTATTTCAAAATTATGTAAGAATAGAATCTGTAGCAAATTGAATGTAGTTTCTAAACTACTAGTTGTTTTTACAAAAGAAAAATCTATTTTGTGAAAATTTGAAATTTCAATGCAGTGGTACTTAAATTCCAGGGAAAAAGAAAGAAGTAGGTGTCTGTTTGACCACCCTAACCACAATAAGATGATAATATTTTTTTATAATATTTTAGATATAAGTAGAGGACTCATGCCCTGATGTGATGCATATTTTTTTGTAATTTTTTTCTAAGTAAATAATTAATTATGAATTTTTTATTACGACTTTTTTAAAAATATAAAAACTCGTATGTTTGACCACCTTAACTTGGTCAAAACTTCATGAAATTAAATTTTTATTTTTCAATCCTATAGTATGCGAAGCATAGAATGTGATGCATGTTTTGGATTCAAAAAATGTGATATTGTTTGAAAGCTATATATATTTTTCAAATATCCTATTAATTAGGACTCTAGTCATAATTTGAATAGAAAATGAACAATAATTATTTATTAAATTCAAAGTAAATCATAATTTGTATTGGTGGATAGTTGATAATCTCCTTTAAATACCCTTTTCATTTCATCAATTTTGGGTAAAAAAATAGTTGTTAGCCACATACCCATCATATTGCCACTTTTTGGCCCATCATGATCTTGCACATACCCCATAGCATGAATCCATAGTTTATGAAGAAGGAGGTTGTATGGAAACTTTTTTGACAGAACATATACAAGGGTAGGTATGGTAATGGATCCCAACCTCAAAGGAAAGACTAGCATGCCTAGGGCTTGTTGATCAACATTATTGAACCGACAGATGTCGACAAAAGAAGCGTTAAGAGAAGATAGATCAACATTAATCTTAGGCAATAGATCAATGCTACATACATTGAGTGCCAAAACAATATCAACGAGAGTATGTCTAATGCCAATTTTATTAATGTTAACTATAATCATTAAAGGGTCCACTTACTTCTCTACTTCTAGAGGTGGGAATTCCTTTGGATAGAATGTAATATTTGGTGAATCCACACGAATATACACTATCAACACATTAGTATCTGTCATCCTAGAAAAAGAGGGAAAGAGGATATTTTGCAAGGATTCCTGAAGCATACCTTGGTAAACTAGAGCAAAATAAAGCAAGTCCCATAGTGAGATCTTATCTAGAGTAACACAAATTTTCTTGACAAGATTATTATCACTAGTTGCTTTAGTTGCAGGTTTAGGAGCTTGAAGAAGGTTTGGTTGTTTATTCATAATATTCTCATAGGTATGGGCTAACACTCCATAAGAGGGAGCCTTAGAAAGGTTAAGGGAATTTCTATCAAATGGAACACTATCAATAGAACAAATCCTTTTAGGAGGACTAGTTGGAGTCACATAAATTATCGATCTATTAGGCCATTGAGGGGCAGCAGAGACATAGATAACATTTATAGACTCATCACAACTAGTAAAATAATCATTTGAAGACATATTCTGAACATTGATCCAAACAAGATAAAATGTGGAATAATTATTCAAAGAAACATTCTCAACATCGATCTAGGGATGATTAGATGTGGAAGGAAGTTCATCATTTGCTAATGCATCATCTCTAAAAGAGAGTGCATTTGAATGAAGAGAAGGTAGAATCACATTAAGGTATCAATGATTTCATCTTCTTGCAACAAAATATCCTTCGAAACAAGAGGAATTTCATTGAGAAAGATCAAAGATACCAAGTGACATAGGTAAAGCCAAGTCACCATCACATGCATGAAATGGAACATCATTAAAATTTTGAAAAAAATTAGATACTAAGCTAATAAAAGAAGATATTAAATTCATTATGATTTTTTTGATATTTTCTATGTTCTAGTAATTCACATTTTTAGAGGTCTTCAGAGTGGAATTTGAGGTTGAAACTTGCGTCAGTCCCTAAAATTTGATTTCCAAAGGCACTAGTATTTTAGGGATTGAACTAGTTCTCTAGGAGACATTTCCAATGGTACAAATGGTTCTGAATTTTGAGCACTAAGTCAAAAGTTATGACCTCACCAAGTAGGGGTAAATAAATTCCTAGTTTTTTCAAAAAGTACCCTCTTCACATTGGGTTCACCAAAATGTAGAAGGGGAGTCATTACTCATGAGTTCTCTTCATTTAGAGAGCCTCATGGGGTGAACTTCCCTAAACTACCTTAGGATCATCAGTGAGAGTTCTAGAATAAAAAAGAGCAGGTCACGAAGATTCTCTAGACAAACTAACAAGCTCTCGACCAAAGGATGATAGCACAAGAAACATATGACAACATGGAGTGCTAGTGTCTTGAAGGTTCACTGGCATCTCATATAGACCAGAAAGCGAGAATATCATAGAGAACAGAAAGTGGCTACTTTTACTCTAATTGTTTTGAACTTATAAAATGTGATCAAGCAACAAAATGTAATAGAGCTACAATAAAATGAAGTAGAACTAACTAAAGATAAGAAGAAGAAAGGAAATACTTACAACCGCATGAGTGATGAATCCTCCAACAAGTGAATGTCTTCAAAACCTACATCTATAAGATATCTGGAGAAACTATTGGGGCTGTATAGGGGTTTGCCTTGGTCAAACCCTCATTTTGGTGTTTCCACCTCCACGGACAATCAAGAAGATAGAGAAAGAGAAAGATGAACAAAGTGTGTAGTGAAAGAAAAACCTACTTAGGAGTAGAACCCACACCACCAAGTATGAGTGATAAAAGCAAGCCTCACTCAAGGAGGAGAACCCATATCATAAAATAGGTGATAAAAGTAATCGCCGCTCAAGGAGGATACCTTGTATCATAAAGTAAAGATGCCAATGATAAGGAATATAGAATCCCAGGAGGCTCACATGCATGAAGCAAGAGAGATAGAGAAGCAAGATCCAAAGGAGCTACAAAGAGGGAGACAAAGAGAGTTGTAAAAGCCAAGAGTGTGTTGCAAAGAGGTGAAATGAGAGCTTGAGAGAATGTTGTGACAAATAAGGGAGTTGTGCAAGCAAGAGCAATATGTAAGAACTTAGAGGAATGGAGCTAGAAGAAGTTAGAAGATGTAAATGGAGTGAAAATATTAATTTTAAGGAGGGAAAAGAAGATTCTTCATCTGTTACAAGGCGTCCCAGGTTCTTATCATTGACAAAAAGAGAGGACAATTGGCAAGCACGCTTAGTGACAACTATTTGAGCGTTGAAATTTCACAAGATGCTAGTGTGGCATATAGACCTCTATGTGGTGCACTAGTGTCTGGACACATCATGGTACAAAACAACAAGAATGGGAAAAGCATCAAGTCTGATGCAAAGTAGATGTGCACAAGGGTAGTTTTTGAAAAGGGGTGCTAGAGCATCTTAAAAAGGGAAAAAGGTTGATGTAGGGGCTAAAATGAGCCTACTCAAGATGCTAACAGATTAGACACTAAAGCAGATGCAAGAATGTATGTGAAAATTTAAGGGGAGAAATTTTATGCCTATACATTTATAAGGCACATCCTTTATGATTCCTATGAAAAGAGAATCTCTAGAGTCCATTGTATAAAATTTCCTATAAGCTTTGGTAATCTTCAGTCCCAAATCTTGCATTATCTTGACTAGCATGATATTGGAGGATGCCCCTAAACAAATCATATAGTATTTTTACATTTTTTCATCCATGACCAGGGTTATATAAAAAGGGTCCACCTAATTAGGGAATTCTTTAAGTGTGGCACCCAAGAATACTTGAGGGTCATCATTGTCTATCCCCTCATCTCCATTTTCTTTCAACTTAATTTTACTCATTTTAGACTAAGCAACAACCTTATTATCATTATAAGTTGTAGTCACAACATTGATAAAGGTGAATGACCTATTTTTTATGCTCTCCAATCCTCATAGTCTCAAGGAAAGGCACTGGTACCTTTACTTATGCTAACAGCTGAAACATATCAACTAAAGTAAACTTTGGTACATCATATGTTACCTTAAGATTCTCTCCATGTTTTCATTTTCATTGAATATATTTTTCTTCATTTTCTGTCTCATCCTTTTTTATTGTCATCTTAATACTTCAAATTTCTACACTTGTTTTAGGTTCATGGCGAAACCACTTTATTGTCGTTACTCTCAACTGTAGATTTCTTTTCCCATATCTTAGTCTTATATTTTCCTTTGCTTCCTCCTTTTTCTTGCTAGTTTGACATTCTTTTTTATCTTTGTTCTTTTCCTTGATGAATATGTTTCCTCCTTTACCTTGATCATTATTTACAACTCTATTTATCAAGTGGTATTTTTTCTTAAAATTAGCAACAACAAGAATAATTAATTCTTTAATTTCTTTATTTTATGGTCTTCTCAAGGTAACCTCTATCTCTTCCATTTCAAGAGCATTCATAGTGTAATCCTCTTTACCATATTCATTAGATAACATGTGTTGTTGATATGCATTTTACACAAGTCTTTGGTGTTCCACATCAATCTCATTTGGCTCTTCACTAGAGGAAGATTCTTCATCACCAAAAAACATATTGATTTCTCCATCTTTCTCATGAGGTAGATCACAATCCCCACAAGCATTTTGATCTTCCTCTACGGATTATCCTACCACACATTCTTGAGGTAAATGGGGTAGTTGGCATGCTACATACAATAGAGTGTCATCCATAAAATTTTCATCATTCTTCTTCAAAAGATTAAGAGTTTCTTTGATCTATAATTTTTTTATTATTATTAAACACTGGCTTACCATTATACCAATTTGTGTTATAAGGTTGATCATGCAATCTTGGTGGTCTTTCATTTATATGAAAATTGAGCTTATCATTTGACAATCCCTTTTGATTCTTTACCAACTTATAGCTCAGGTCTTTATGAGTATTCATCATCTTGTCAATTTTATCTTTAGAAGATGACACCTTTTCTTGGTGACCCTTAGGGTAATTCAAAATATTAACATCATCTCTTCTTCCCACTTTTCCAACAACTCTTCTATTACTTTCAATATGTAAAGAAACAAGTTTTAGGATTCTTGTCTCTAAGATGATAACCCAACTCTAAATCAAAGGCATTAAAATATGAGACTGAAGACACATGTTCATTAGGTATCAAGTAGGCTAGGATTTTGAAAATAGCCTTGCAAAACTTGGTGTTGAATTAAAGAAAGATTTTGAAAATAGCCTATAGAGATTATGTTGAATTCATTTAACATAAATTTTGGGTTAGTTTTGTCCCCATACTGCTCTCTAAAAATCCTCTTGAATTCTTCCCAAGACCCTATACTCTTCATAGGAAAACCTCTATACTAGTCCCTATCATCTTGAGTTAGTGACTGCATAAACAATTTCACCATTACATCCTCATCTTCAACTTCAACATTATCCATCATGTTATTGAATGATCTCAAATGGTCCTCCCCTAATATGGAACTATTTCTAGAAAATATAACCAACACATTTATGATGTCATTGGGAAATAGATTAGGATAACCAAGTATCCCATCAAAACACAATTTCCTATATTTTTCCAATTGCATAGGTCTTTTGAAAAATAGATCTCCTTGATTCAGTTGAGGTCCACTACTATCCTTCTCGCTAGTATTTTGATTTCTTGGAGAACTTGAATTACTTCCACCAGATTGAGTATTGATATTTCTTTGGTGTTGGGAAGGTTGTCCCATTCCAATAGAATTTTATGGCTTGGAAAGGAGAAAAATTTGAATAATGGTAGATGAAATATTAATTCTAGTACTTTAAGTTGGGGTGTAGAGTGAGGTGGATTCTAAGAACTAGAAGATGAAGGGTCTCAAATAGAAATTTTTCCGTAATGCAATCTTCCTTTTGCATCTCAACATTAGTAGCAAGAATTTGTATCCTCTATAATTCTCTCTTTATATTTTCATTCTCTATTTGAAATTTGAGGTTTGAATGATTATATCTTGCATTTATAGAAATATTACATATACTGAACTTACACTTATAGATATTTCCTTGTAATGAACCATAGATATTTTTCCTCTATCCATGGGTTGTGATGGTTTACTAATATTGGAAGGGGCTACAATTAAACTTGTAACAATGGAACTAGTCTAGGTGTTGGTATGGGTAGTTCATCCAAGAACATTTAGAGTATTTTTTTCAAGAATAGGGGTTGAAATAGTACCATAGGATGTGGTAGAAATAGGGGAAGGATCTTCTTGGACCATTAACTTCATTCTTTCCACCCTTCTCCTCAATTGGTCTCTCTCGGATATGGAAGACTTTATTTTTTCTTCCTTCTCCTTTACCTATTTAATTATTAAATCTTCAAGTGTTTGAGCCTCCTCTTAGAGTCCCTCAATATCTTTCATTAATTCTTCCTCATTATGTAAAGTTACATCAAAATCTAAATGCCCAAGGGTATAAGTTACAAGACTTAAAGTATCCTTATGTTAAAAAGGGTTAGGGCTTATATTATGAAGACCTCTAGACAACACATGTCTAGGAGAATTGGAAGTAGAAGTAGCTCCAAGGTTTAACCTCTGAGATTCCAATGTAGCATCAAAATGCCTATCCCAAAACTTATATTATTCTATTGGTTTTGAAACTAGAGGATCTAACTTGGCTTTCTTACCATCAATAGTTTCTTTTATAATTGGGTCCTCCTCATTTATAGGAGGCATTCCAAACTCATACATATTTTAAATTAACATCTTCATGTAAATGTTCAGATCCTGAAAAAGGAGCAACAAACTTACTTGTGTCTCCAACCTTTTTCTTCTAAGACTGCCTGGTATTTCATTGCAATTATCCTTCTAACCTCTTCTTAGGATGATTCTTGATATGATTCATTTTTCCTCCCATTGCTATTGTAACCTCTCACCTCTCTTCTCTTCTTTCTTTCACAATAGAGGGAATAGACAAAACCAATAACAATTGACAAATAAATTCACACAAATATGTGGAGATGAATATAAACTTTGAATAACTAACTTAAGAATTAATAGATGATGGGAAAATTTATGAATTTGTTCTTTGATAGAATGAAGAACTTTGAATTTTTACGAGTTTGACTAAAACTATCTCAAACTAGATATATAAAATACTATTCTCCCCAACAAGGTTGCCAATCTATTGGTAGTTTTTAAATCCCAATCAGATCTCACAAATAAGCTATGAATTTTCCATTTTCAATGGTTAGTTACTTGGAGGGATTGTTCAATGAACATTTGAAAGTTAAGATAACTTCCCCTCTATAATTTGGGCTCTACATAATATGGGAGGGTGATCCATGACAATATTTCTTAATATCCTATGTCAATTATTTCAAATACTATAAATAATAGATACGTTCTATGTAGATTTGCTTGATGATTATAAAAAATGAGAAGATATGGCATTATCCTTCAAGAATTTAAAATATTCAAAATAATATAACATGTTAAGACTTCAATTCAACAAATTAACTCAACTGAAAGTAGGTAAAAGTACAAAGTTGTGACACACTTTCAGCCAACTTATGAGCACAACTAAATTTAAGTATTTATAACTAAAACTCAATTTGGGTCAAACATATGATCTAGTAAGATTCATTCTAGCTAAGTTATATATGTCCACAACTTTTTCAACTATTTTTTTTAGATAAATGTATATGTAGCACCACTTTGAGGTCAATTTACCAAAAACTAAAATTATTTGAAAACTTGATGTTTAAACAACTCCTAGTCATGTAAATAACATTTTTTTTTAAATGTAAAAGTACCCTTTGTTTATCTATAATTGTAGTTTTCAAATATATATACATATACATATATTAACTATTATTTATTTTCTATTTTTTATTTTTACTAAAAGTAGGTTATCAACACAAAAATATTAGGTTGATTACTATGTCAATAAAAATAATAAAACTTATTAAATTTTTTGAAAAAATATGATGCACTAGATAAAAGAATCTACATCAAGATGGTATAATTTGTTTTCTATTTTAGATAAATATTCAATATGAAAGTTGACGTCAAGTGGAAACAACTATTTTTTCATACACACATATATAAATGTTTTAAAATATATATATTTCTATCAAAATTGGAAAAAAACATATCCATGCACTAAAGATTCAAGTGTTACATACACAAAAAATTTGAAAAAAAAAATACTATATCAAGATTGATGTCTCATGTAACTTTATTTTTCAACATTTTATCTACAACAAAATCATTGTAAATTTATAAAATACTATATTCAAATAATTTTTTGGTTTTTTTCAAGAAAATACAAAAAACATAAAATATAGTAACAAATACACATTTTATTAGTTTACATCATTTAAAATTCAATACATATATGCAACTTTTTAGTGATTCAAGTTTAAAATTCGGATCAACATTGGTTGTTTCCTTTATAAAGAATGACACAACTTTTTACTTTTAACTAGTAAAGATTGAAAGTCTCTTTATATGAATACTAAGGATCGGTGCCATAACCTAGGGAAAGGAGTCAAAACCAATGTAATTGAAAATTTTAACACAACATTTTCACCCAAACATTACAAAACTTCATGATAATGCATTACATAATCATGCTCAAAACTCTTGACCAACAATACTTATCAAATCCCTACAAAAACTTACACAAACCCATACTTCCATTAAAGTATGTAACTCATTCTTTGAATAAGAGAATTAACATAAAAATGCATGAATAAGAAAGGAAAATGGAGGAAAACTAAATGATATTTTATTTATTTCATTCATACTCTGTGTAAACTATAAAACAGGAGAAAATTGGCTTCAAAATTATGCTATTGTATTTCTCAAATGCTACTACTATTATACAAAAATTGTAATTAGAGAAAATTAAGACTCATAAACCTAGAAAAAGACTGAAATTCTATTCATCTATGTTCTCAAATTACAAAAAGTCTCCAAAATATCCATGCAAATGGCCTTGAATTCTATTTGTATAAGACAAGGGAGAAACAAGCTTTGGGCCATGTACATATGTCACATTTTTGTTTGATATACAATATTACATTTCAAAAAGTGAGCTCAATTGCTCGTGGATAGAATATTTTTAGGAAAAATGTAGTTATATTTTCTTGTAACAATATTTGTTCCTCCAGAAAGTATATTATGTTGATAGTTGATCCTTTGAAATTTCCTTTCTTTACTCTTGTTGATGCAAAACTCAAAATGATGAGCTATGAAGTGAAGACAAAAGAATGGTGTACAAAATATATATATATATATATATTGATGTTGTTGAAGCTATTAGAGAGTGTTGAATATGCATAAAGGAAAAAAATTATATCCATATCACTAGGAGAGACTCTAGAAGTCAAGGAAATCATTATACATCTTGTACCAGGTGTCATAATCTTCCTCCAATGGCCAATTGAACCATAAATTCATTCACTTTGTTTCTATTTAAGTTATACCTTTCTACAACCTGATTTTCTTCCTTATCAAAATCTTCCAAAAGCTTACTCATGAGTGAAAGTTTATCCATGCAATTTTTCAATAAATCAATATAAACATCACCACCCTTAGAGATCAAAAAGGCTTGTATAGAAATAACATTGTCCATTTGTGACATCTAGAATTTATTTGTCTTCACTACTCCATTACTTTCTAGAATGTCTTGCAAAAGGCCAAGATCACTCTCATCAAATTATTGGAGCAATTATCTTATCTTTTGTTGAACATTTAGAATATTGAGAGGGGGGTGAATTATTATTCTATTAAAATTTTGAACACATCTTATCCTAGCACCAAAACATATTAATTGATATAAGAAATGAAAGCATGAATCATCCACAAAGTCACAAAACACATGAACACCAAGATTTTTATGTTAAAATACCAAAAAGGTGAAAACCATGGTAGGGATTATCTCTTAATATATTCTATCCAAATATAGTATATTATAGGGGCTAGCTGCCAGAATGAATTTTCCTTGAAAAGGCTCACAAACATGGTTAAATAGAATATAAAAGGGTATGTGCAGGATCATGATGGGCCAAAAAGTGGCGATATGATGGGTATTTTTAGGGTATGTGGCTGACGACCTTTTTTTACCCAAAATTGATAAAATGAAAAGGGTTTTTAAAGGAGATTCTCATATTTCCACCAATATAAATTATGCTTTACTTTGAATTTAATAAATAATAATTATTTATTTTCTATTTGAATTATGACTAAAGTCCTTATTGATAGGCTGATTGAAAAACATCTATAGCTTTCAAACGTATCACATTTTTTGAATCCAAAACATGCATCACATTCTATGATTCTCATACTATAGGATTAAAAAAAGAAAAAAATTAATTTCATGAATTTTTGACCAAGTTAAGGTGGTTAGACATACAAGTTTTTATATTTTTTAAAATTTGTAATAAAAAAAATTCATAATTAATTATTTAGTTGGAAAAAAATTACAAAAAAATATGCATCACATCCGGAAATGATTCCTCTACTTATGTTTAAAATCTTATAGAAAAATATTATCATTTTATTGCTGTTAGGGTGGTTAGACAAACACCTACTTATTTTTTCCCTGAAATTTAAGTACTACTACATTGAAATTTCAAATCTTCACCAAATAGAATTTAAAAAATAAAAATAAACCTAGTATTTTAGAAACTACATTCAATTTTCTACAGATTATATTCTTACATATTTTTGAAATAATATAGATAATTTATTCAAATTTTTAAGTCAAGTTGCCCAACTCTGATTTTTCTAAATTTTTTGCCACTTAAGGGCCTATTTTTTCCATGATGATTCTACACATACCCAAAAATGGTGGTAAAATACCAAGATGTGATCTGATAAAAAGTGCACCTATCTTGTGTTGTATTTCATTTCTAATGAAGCTTTGAATATGGAGTACTATTATGCTTAGCAATCACACAACTCTGCTCTAATTCTAAACTTCTATCACTTTGCATGTCCACATTATAAAAAATCACTCACATCTGATATGTCATTTATGCTCTTACATTCACACATTTCTTACTACATCCACTTTTTCTATTCTAAAATATATCATGTATGTTAGAAAACCAAGATCACCTGCATGCAAGATGGATACCTGTCACATGCAAAAGATATGAAGAACCAAAAAGATGTTCTCTAAACCTCAAAGTGTAAAATGCATTAAGAGAATCAATTATTACAAAGTGATCAATCCTTATGAAGGAGATCATGAAACCCTAAAAGGGAAACCCTAAATGAAACCCTAGTGTGCACACTTAATAATTAATAATTAATTAATTATTAATGTGCCTAAGTTTAGCTTAAGTAATAAAGAGGAATAAGTGACTTAATTAATTAATCAATGTGATGTAATTAATTAAGCATAATAACTTATTACTTTAACACCCCCCTTAAGATGAACTTAGGAAGAAGCTAAAACACTAGAATAAGATGCATGAAAGCAAAGATGGGTCCCGACAACTAGGCCTGATCAGGTACCCCTTTACAAATGCAATAAAGAGTAAGAGAAGGAAAAACTTAGTGGGACAAAACCCCCCTTACAATGAGATAGCATGCTGTAAAGAAGCACTGGAAGAACTCTGTAGAGTAACACTGGAACTTGATATAGGCAAGTAAGGAAATATTCTTCTGTATACTACTGAAACCGGATGAGAGTCACTAATTGACTCAAGGAATCATGATAAAGAAACAGAAGACCCAATGCCATGGAACACTCAAAAACTCCAAACGGGAACAACTCTGGAATCTATGAAGCAGTAAGCAATTATTGAATGATGTATTACTAAAAGCGAAGTGCAAAGATGCAAGATGCACTCTCGCAACTGCCGAAACATCCAAGTAATCGCCAAACAACCCATCGGGCCAAATATGGACTAACTGATAAACCTAGGATAGATACAGAAAAAGTGCATGGACAGCAACCTAGAGCTCCTCAATACCTTTCTGATGCTTCAAACAAGGCGAAAAATGGAGATCGTGGCAAAAAGTTATGAGCTCGGAAGCATTAAAAGTACATCTGACTTCAAACAGCACTAAATGTAGGAAAATAGTAAAATACTGAAAAATAAATAGCACTACTCAAAAGTGCTCGGAACCAGCTTTCCGGCGATATCTCGTTTGCCCGATTTTGATACCGTATGCCCAAGTTATGGCCAAAAGAAAAAAATTGCTCTTTTAGAAAAAACTAGGGTTAGGAGGGCAAAGAGGGGCCGGCCATATGGATGACGTCATTATGACGTCATGATGATGTCAGCAAAACATGAGCATAAAATTAGGGCCGTCTGGCCGTCGCCGCAAAAAATTGGCCCCACTGCAAAATGAAAAAAATTTTGGCCGCCAGAAAAGATTTGTTGTACGGAATATTCCCTGTTTTTGCCGGAATATTCCTTCGCCGAGATGCCGGCTGGTTATGGCTCGGAGGTCTTGGTCGGCCATACGACCACCGACGAACTGCAGAGAGCCAGTCGGGGGCTGGAGGGAGGCGGCGGATGGGTGGAGAATCCAGGCGGCAGTGATGGGGCTACTGGGGGCCATTGGTGGCGGCAGAGAATATGGGCGGTGGCGGCGGTCCGGTGGCCGCCCGGTGGCCGCCGGGTGGCGGAAATCTTTTATATTGCAGGCGCCGGCCCGAATCCTAAAAAACCCTTTTTTTGAATTTTTTTCATTTTTCAAGCCTCGATCTGAGTGCTGGGGAGGTCGTACGGGCCCTCAGACAAATTTTTTTTGCCTCCTGGATCAACTACACCAAAATGGACAATTTGACAAGCGTTTCTAGGGTTTTGGGATGCTGCGAACGCGATGGTGACGTCTGTTTGAGCCCATTGTGTCCCAAAAAAAAGGCTACCCCCAAATCTTGCAGAAAAGATGCCTGTGGAAACCCTTACATCCGAAACTCACAAAGATGCCATATCTTTAGATCACGAACAAGCAGCTGCAGGTCTGGAGCTCTGATACCATGTTAGAAAACCAAGATCACCTGCATGCAAGAAGGATACCTATCACATGCAAAAGATATGAAGAACCAAAAAGATGTTCTCTAAACCTCAAAGTGTAAAATGCATTAAGAGAATCAATTATTACAAAGTGATCAATCCTTATGAAGGAGATCACAAAACCCTAAAAGGGAAACCCTAAATGAAACCCTAGTGTGCACACTTAATAATTAATAATTAATTAATTATTAATGTGCCTAAGTTTAGCTTAAGTAATAAAGAGGAATAAGTGACTTAATTAATTAATCAATGTGATGTAATTAATTAAGCATAATAACTTATTACTCTAACAATGTATATATACCCAAATAAATCTGCACACATCAATTAGGTTGGCCTAATTCAAAACAATCCAAAATAGCTCTTGCTAGCACTATTCAGGATTAAAATCATCTTTTCGCTCAAGCACAATGTTTAATACTCAATTTCAAGTTGACATGGATCTAAAATAGATCCAACTAACATCCACAATTTATATTTAATCTTCTCAACATGTATCATGCATTAGGTCAACCTGAAATAGAACCTAATAACAAAAACCTCAATTATACACACAATTCTCAAAATAAACAACTTCTAGATTTTATATTTCTTTAGTTTCTCTTTTCACCAACATCAGAGAGACTACCTTTAGAATGACAACATCAAGAAATTCTTCACGAGAAAATGAAAAATCTCCCATGCTATTATACTTAATAGAGAGACGACTTTAATATACATCCTGAAATAGAACCTAATAACAAAAACCTTAGTTATACACACAATTCTCAAAATAAACAACTTCTAGATTTTATATTTCTTTAGTTTCTCTTTTCACCAACATTAGAGAGACTACCTTCAAAACTGCAACATCAAGAAATTCTTCACGAGAAAATGAAAAATCTCCCATGCTATTATACCTAATAGAGAGATGACTTTAATATACAGAGTTGAACTCTATCAATGATATCTTCTAGTACTCTTCACTAAACTTTTCAAGATATTGAATATAGCTGTATGAACCAGCCATAATGATGTGGTTAGAAGTGCAGAGTTACACCTCTTCTTTTGGTGAAGTGTGAACCCAAAAATCAATGCACTAAACCATAACACTATCAACAAAGAATACTTAACTAACCTTTTGATATATCATATTTTTGGTACAGTTTGTATTTGTATGGATAACACCAAAAATGCTTCCCTACAATGTTGATATCAATGAAAATGTTGGGACATCCGAATCAGCCGATGTCTGTACACTTCATGCTCATGTTGCCAAGTGGTATCAATGATGATAGACTTCCAAAATTCCAACAATCTCCCCCTTTGTCTTTGATGAAAACATGCATATCAAAATAAAATTTTCATATCAAAAGCCATTTCTTCCCACCCTTAACTCCCCCTTTCAAAATTAACCTTTGTAGGAGTTTATGATGAACTCCTCAAACACCCCAGAATCACCTACAAGACAAAATAACTTCCACAAGAGAGAAATTGCAGAAGTATCATGCTATCATTAAGATGCAAGAATGTCAAACTAAATATATCAAAGTACATATGAAGCCTTGCTTATATAGGAAAGGTTGAGATGTAGCATGTAATATGATGTTGACATGTGTCATAATCTTATGACATGTGACAACTAACTAACTACTTAGGAAATGATGCTAGATAAGATAATACTTCTATATAATACAACTCATCCTTCTAGAATGAATCTTATATCCTAAGAAAACATGTGAACCTATCACCTAGTAAATTATACCAGGAATATAATTAAATGCCTAAGTAAAGTTATGTAAGTGTAATTAAATAATTAATTACATCAATAGCCCCCATAAGTGAAACTTAGGGAGAAAATTACTATGCAAATTATGCAAAGATGCAATGATGGGTCTCAGATATGAGACCATGTTAGGTACCCATGTACAAATTAAATGTAAATAAGTATCTCACAAACAAAGAAAAGGAGAAAACCCAGTGCGAGAAAACTCCTCTCCAAAAGAGAGAAAAAAAAACAAAACAAAACATACATGATGTATGTAGGACTCAATGATACGCCCAAGGACTACATTCATCATTTATATACAATCGTTTACCCCCCATAAGAGGTTAATAGAGAGATAATATATCCCCCCCAACAATGAAGAAGCTCCAAATCCAATAAAGAATGCCTAAAAAACAAAAGATGACCCAATGTCTACAAGCAACACATCTTCCCTTAGGAAGAAACAAATCCATTAGTTGATGAAGAATCCACTCCATATCCAACTAAAAGAAGGATGAACACTCAACATGTATGCCTCTAAAAATTGAGTAGGAGTCTCCAAGCTTGAATAAGCCACAACATAATCATGGTCAAACTCAACCAAGAAACATGACAAATCAAGTGAAGGAGGAGAATCATGAATGTCAATCTCCAAAGACAAAGTAGATGGTTTTATCTAATACCATGTGGGAGTGAATGGTTTTCTCTAAAACCATGTAGGAGTTTATGATGAACTCCTCAAACACCCCAGAATCACCTACAAGACAAAATGACTTCCACAAGAGAGAAATTGTAGAAATATCATGTTATCATTAAAATGCAAGAATTTCAAACTAAATATATCAAAGTACATATGAAGCCTTGCTTATATAGGCAAGGTTGAGATGTAGTATGCAATATGATGTTTCCATGTGTCATAATCTCATGACACATGACAAATAACTAACTACTTAGGAAATGATGCTAGATAAGATAAGACTTCTAGAAAAGACAACTCATCCTTCTAGAAGGAATCTTATATCCTAAGCAAACATGTAAACCTATCACCTAGTAAATTATACCTAGGAAAATAATTAAAAGCCTAAGTAAACTTATGTAAGTGTAATTAAATAATTAATTACACCAACAACCTTTATTTTCCAAACCACCCCTTAATCTTGGCTTCCAAAAAGGTTTCCAAACATGCAAAAAAAAAAAAAAATCAATCTCGCTCGCAATATCTCTCCATCATCTATCTCACCCCCTTTGAAATAAATGGAAAAGGTCATGTAGGCGTCTGTTATATATTCTTCAAATATATGTATGTATGCATCATCAAAAAGGATAATTGACCAAAAGGATAAGAACATATTAACTTGAAGATGAAGAGCCCTTGAGATTCTTCAAGGTATCCTACAAAGAAACTATTCCTTCTTCCCAAGGACCTTTTGCATGCACAAGAGTGTTTCATAATAGTTAAAGCTTTATTAAAGACTTTGTACCTTCTTCCATAGTTCTAGGCATGGAATTTATTTTTGATAGATTTTCAGCACTAGCAACGGCATTGGATATAAGAATGTGTCTTATCTTTACCAAGTATCTTAGTGCCGCATATTGCTTAATTGTCTCTATTATCTAATTAAATAAGTTAAAGAATATTTCCTATAGTTGCATGATGTAAGACCACCTTTGATTGTCCTTGTCATTTTCCAAACTGTAAACATTTTCTTGAGTACTAAACTGAATTTCATTCCAACTCATTTCATTATTTGTATCTAGTGTCTAGTTAGATCAATTTAGATAGAAATATATTAATTCATGTGCTTCTTCTTCATAATCTTGAACATCCTTTAGTTCCTTCAAGAATATGGTGTGCATCTACACATTTATTTTTGATGCCTTCTATATTTTTTTCTATAGTTCTTGCTTCTAACTCATCTCTTGTTTTATCTTTTAATCCAGAGATGTATGTGTATCAATGGGTAAATTTCTGGATTAGTTTATCAAATGAATTAGATCATAAACCCAAAGAAAATAATGAAGTGCAAAGGAAACATAAATGAAAACATAGAAAATAAAACAATCTCACTCAGTGTCTTCAATCTCCATGGCTGATCTCCATTACACCTTCTAACTTGTTGATTTGTGTTGCCCTCAAATCGAGTGTGTGAGCAATATTGACTATGCCATCATCCTAAACAAGCTTTGAAGGATTTGAATATATTTATGCCTATGACTATGAAAATATGATAAATGAAATTAATACTATGAATACTAAATGACTATAATGCCTATATTAATGAAGTGGTGGATCCAATCCTAAATTATGAGTAAAATTGACATTTTATAGAAAATGCAATTTTAAATGGATAGACGAGATCGACACTTGACAGAAACCTAAAATTGGAGGACAAGATTAAATCTGACCATCCCTAATTAGGGTTAGGGTAAAATCCTTAAGTGAGCGATCAAGATGTCATCTAAGAAAATAAAATCGGCGGTGGAGAAAAGATGAGATAATTAATTTTGAAAATAAAGATTTTTCAAAATTGAGAAGATAAAGATAGCCTGCTTTGTGAGATTCATAAAAGATGGACGGAAAAGCAATTTTGATAAAATCAAGAACCTGCTTGCTTTATTTGTTTTTTTGGAAGAAAGCTACCAATCAACTCAAGATATGAATTTTGTGAGACAAATAAATAATCCTTTTAGATTATTTACCAAAATGGAATGTTAGTTAAGATTGTGATGACATTTTAAATAATTTCATTTATTTAAAATGAGAGGAATATTAATTTTGTCAATTAAATAATTAAAGATAATTATTTAATTTAGCAGATAAGATTAATTAATTAAATAAATTAATCAATTCATTTAATTATGACAGTTAGTGACATATTAAATAAATAAATAAAATTTATTTATTTAATAATCAGACAATAATGACAAAGAATTAAAAGGACATGAATTAATTAAATAATTATGAATTATTTAATTAATAGTCGAATGTGGACCAAGGACATAATTAAATGTTTTAATTATGCTAGGACAAAAGTGGTAAAAATGAAGCTTACAGGCCTAAGTCATTTTTAGGTGTCTACATTTTGCCCCTCTTTGTCATAATGTCGCTTGTCGCGTTGTGACAAAGAAAATAAGTCAAAAATATGCCCCAGTGCAAAATAAGATGAGGAAGAATGATGAGGAGGGTTATGGTATGCCCCCTCGAGAGGAAAGATGGGTTCCAAGAACATGGGTGTGCTCTCAAAATTAATGAGAAGACTAGAATATGAAGAGACAAAGAAATGTTAGTGCAAAAGATATGGATGATGATATAGATGCAATGCCTATATGA
Organism: Sequoia sempervirens; assembly: GCA_007258455.2. Classification (NCBI taxonomy): domain Eukaryota; kingdom Viridiplantae; phylum Streptophyta; class Pinopsida; order Cupressales; family Cupressaceae; genus Sequoia; species Sequoia sempervirens. The sequence continues at coordinate 97,562 of VDFB02382848.1, forward strand.
GATGAGACAGAAAAGATGACAAGACTAAAGAAGATGCATGTTAGTTCCTAGACCAAATCCTTCAAAACATTGCCATAAGACTTTAATATTTATTGCTCTTAATCATCATTGGGCGGTAAAAATGACACAAATGGACAACAAACACCATGATATGACATAGACCAAGGTGTGCAAAGTCATCCAATTGAAAAACAGATAGTCACAGACAAGGAATGTCTTAACTCATACTAAAGGTCATGTTCCCCCAGTCTTTTTATCGAGACAATCCACAAATAGCAGTCAAAGAAAATAAAATAGGCCAAGAGACATCATCGCACCTCTAAATCCTTCATGGAACATCCTCAAGGTAGCTAGTAACATGACCAAAAAGACAAGATAGTAAAAAGATAAGACAAAATAGCCAAGATAGTCAGAAGATAAGACAAGATAGACCAAAAAAATTAACAACCATTTAATTTTGTTTGCCAATGTTTGTTTGCCAAAGATTGAATTCTTGTCGGTTTGACAGTTTTGATAGTTTAAGAGTTTTGCCAATTTGACGGTGTTGACAGTTTGACGGGGCCTATTGTCAGGAAGGACACATCTTGAAAAGGAAAAGGACATTTTGATGAGGTCTAACTCCAAGGACACATCTTGAAGAGGACCAAAGAGTGACGAGATTGACATTGTTTTGACTAATATGTTTTGGCAAGTTGACTGATGTTGATTGTATAATTGATTGGACTGTGCTGTCTGATTTTGACCAATTTTGACATTGATGTTTTGAATGACTGTCTTGTGTCTGAGTTTGACTATGTCTAACTTATTTGACCGATGCATGATTGTGACAAATGCCATGATTTTATTTGGACAAACCTAAAAGGAATGACCTAATGTCTTGGGGACTCATTGACTGATGGCCTTTCCTACGTAGCAAATGCGCAGAGACAACGTAGTTTTACAGTGACATGGACTGACTGACATGACTGACTTTGACTCCATTTTTAGGATTTTGACATTGATTTGGATTTCTTTTTGTTTTTCTTCAAGATGTTTTATGATTTTTAGGTCTTTCTTCAGGACATTTTATGATGTTTTTGATTTTTTTAAGGACATTTTATGATGTTTTTGTCTTTTTGTCATTTTATGATTTTTAATTATTTTTTATTTTGACGTTTTAGAGGATTGTGACAAATGCATATGACTAATTCCTACACATGAGAATCCAAGGACAAACATGTTTGTGCCCCTAGTCAAGCTGAATACCAATTGACAGGTGATGACAACATTACATTTGATGTGGGAAGGACGCATCCCAAAACAATGTGAGGATGATGACGATAATGTGACGAAAGTATTGAGGTATGCAGCCAAGCCAGGAACAAAGTCAAGTAATGTGTTAGATGATGCACTCATTGCATTTGGAATGACTCGGTTAGGACTAGATGGGATGATGGATTATCCTTAGACTGTTTGACAAGGGAAAGCCAAGATAGGTGACAGGCGTGAAAGGATAGGGGTGGCCTTGGTAAAAGACGGAGACATGAGACTAATGGAATTGTCATATGATTTTCAAGGACTATGTCGTATAAGGACAATAAGACTATGATGGTCAATGACATGATGTTTCGTGAATCATGTATGACCGAAGGATAGACATGTCAAAATTTTTCCCAAAGCATGATTTATGTGTGCCAGTTTTATGTCAAGACCGAGGTAAGTGGGAAAAAAGGTGGAAATGATAGGGCTTAGATGGACATCAATGTCATGAGGAAGGCATGGGAAAATGAGACGACTTGCCCCCAAGTGTAAGAGTCCACATAGACAATTTATTTTACACATGACGCCTGTTTGCCAGGTTTTCACCATTGGATGAAATTTTTCTCTTTACTATTTTTTGACTTTTTGATTTTTTTGGTGTCACCAAGACGCCTGTTTGCCAGGTTTTCATCAGGGTGACAATTTTTTAATTTTTTATTTATATTTATATATTTTTTATTTTTTGCAGATAGCCTGGATACTTTAGATGACCACTGACTGTTCTGATTCCACTGATGGTGCCGATGTAGAGACTGGTGCCATGATATGCCAATAATGACCTTGTTGAAGGAGTTGTCTTGTCAGAATCATAGCGCTTGTGTACAACTGATCGATGTCATTGTGGTCCTTTTTGATACTAGAGTTGGCCTTATCAGAATACGCACATCGCGATAGAGTGCCATGAGAGTCCTTGTGGTAAAGAGTTGCTACCAAGATGTGACGGATTTGTGACGTGGGATCATTGGACTTTAAACGAGATGTAGGGTTATGACGAATGATGGTAGACATGGAAAGATTGTTTGGACATTTGGATGAATGACTTTTTATTTTCCAAACTTGGGATGGTGGATGACGGATTTTGGAGGGATGGTGTTTGGAACCAACACCCTTAGATGCCTTGCTTGATGACCATTTTGAAGGAGGTGGACATTTGTTGTATGTGGGAGTCCTCTTGTCTTGTGGCTCCACATTGTGATTGACTTTTGTATTTGACTTGGTGTCTTTGTTTGATCCATCTTTCTTTGGGATCCATTTTAATTTCATTTGTCCACTTGTCCTTTTGTTTGATTGAATGGCCTTTGACATTTGATTTTGATCTTTTGACTTGTAAGACTTTTGTTTTTGTTGGTTCCAATGGGAAGGTTTATTTATGATGGAATGGCAGTTCATGGTGTGGGTGGAGGGGGTGTTGGTAGAAATCTTATGACAAGGATTTCTCATGGACTCCATTTTGATGTTTATATCTGACAAAGTTTCCCCCAGTATCGAGGAGGTACCACTGACATAGTTTGATTTACTATCTAAGGAATAGCCAAGACCTTGATGTCTATAATTTTCTTGAAGCTGTATTGGTTCTAGAATGCCTTGCTCGTGTATGCCTAGTCCTTTGCCTTGATATTGCATGCTTTGACAAATTCTATTTGCGATGAGGTATTTGTTGTTTTGAAAGCAAGATGCTAACCCATCATTAGGTATGTGGATACTGTCACTTGTAATATTTTAATCTGCAAGAAAGCCTACTCTGACAAAGATAGATGACCCTACTTGATAAAGTGTCTTCACTTCATTGTCTTGTTGGACATATTCCTGACTGATATCTGTGGTTTGATCTTGTGACATGTCAGGTTCAGATGATTTTGTTGGTGCTTCCAAGGAAATGTCAAAGCCATCATTATGTTTAGTGTCATAGAGCCCAATGATTTTAGCTATAACTTGATCATATGCAAGCATGTCCCTAGTGGAAGATTCTTGTTCTAGAGGAATATCATCTATGTGTCTCGTGGAGGCAAGTGTCTCATTGTGAGAAGTGTCAATAGTTGAGGCTTGTATAGGATCATCAAGTGTTTGATCATAAATGGCGTAAAGTTCAAGGAGTGGATTGTTTTGGACTTCTTGGTCAATGGTAGGGTCTTGGTCGAAGATGGGGTTGTCATGGATTTGGACTTCTTGGTCAATGATGGGGTCTTGGTCAAATATGGGTTTGTCATGGATGATACAATTGGAAATAGAGCCGTTGTCAAGGAGAGGTGTGTTTTGCATGTCATGATTGTTTTGAAGGACTTCATGGATGGACTAAAAGATAGGGTCATGAGATGGACTACCTTGTTCTTGACATGAGGGTGACATTATAAGGTCATGCTTTGGGCTTTCATTTTGACATGTATCCTCATGTTTATTAAATGGGATTTGACTTTGAGTAATGACATAATTTTCATGACTAGATGTGGCTTGTGAGGGGGTGATTTGAAAAGGATTAATGAATGACAAACTATGATAGGATGTGGGGACTTAGATTCAACTAGTATGTGAAGGATTAGGATATGGCATGGGTAGTTGCATTGGACTAGTATGTGAAGGACAAGGGTATGACATGGAGACTTGGACTAGATATGACATGGAGTCTTGGACTGGATTAGGATGTGACAGCATAGGATGTGACATAGGGACTTCGACTAGATATTCCATGGAGTCTTGGGCTGGATTAGTGTAAGGTTGACCAAAATAGGACATAGAGACTTGGACCGGATCAATATGGTATGATTTAGGGACTTGACATGAGTTGGTGGATGGTTGATAGGACATGCAGACATTGGCAGGATTGATAGGTAAAATTTGTTGATGTGGTGATTGGACTTGATGATGTGCTTGTTGGATTTGACAAGTGGCCATGAGGTATTGGATTTGAGCTATGAGTTGTTGCATTTGAAGTGACTTATTTGCTTGAAGTTTTTGGATTATGTCATGGACTCTTTGAATGAGTTGTTGGGCTAAAGGTGCTTGACTTTTTTTAGCCACATGAAGCATGTGAACAAGCTCTTGTGCTACATCTTCCAATGTTTTCATGGTGTAAAATGATGTTGATTAGATTAAAGAAATGACAATGATTAGGATATGATGTGGAATGACAAGATTGAATGATTTGGATGATGTGGTGAGTGTTTATTGGAAGTTTGACTTGAGCACTATCAAACACAATATTTCACATGTAAATGCATGAACACACACACCAAACATAATGATAAATTTGTCTTTGAAGATTAAATGTTATGATTAAGTAAACACTTGAATACACAACAACAAGCCCTATGACTAGTCAAGTGGGGTATGGCCAATTAGGTCTCAAGCTAGTCTGCACAAGGTTGACTAAGGATGATTTGAAAGAAAAATCTTGCTACACAGCCGGGAGAAAGGGGTAACCCACCCTTCACCTTCACTTCCCAAAAGTATAAAGTTCTTTGGGGCTTAGCCAAGAGTGACGAGATTTTAACTCCCAAACAAGCATGTCTTTCGATTCACACTTCAATTGAGGTCATCCCCAGGGGTGATGAAATCCCCTAGTAGGCCTCATAGGAAGGGTTTGACAAAAGCAAACCAAGTGAGGTGTTTGTGATCACACACACACTTGATTCACACTCACAGTGATTAATTTCCTTTTAGAAAATTGAAATGTGTGTAAAGAAATTCAAACACTTGTTCTTTTTAACCCCAAATCAAGATGTGTGATTGAAAGACAATAGTTAATTTTAGCCTCGATTTTTGATATGTGATTGAAAACAAGATTCGTTTTAAGAGCCCAAATCCAAATGTGTGACAAACAATGATTAAGAAATGAAAGATTAAACGAGTGCACCTAGAAGTTTTCATTTTCCAATCTTCTGTCTATGACTGATATTGCTGCTACTATAGCTTCTTATGATCACTTACAAGATGAAAAAATGATATTATAATGCAACCATAAAAAAAAATAAGCTTATCAGAGAATTGCAATTTCAAATACATGTTTTTGACATAGCCGAATTAGATTTCATTATTTTACAATTTTATTGATCTAAAAAATAAAAACTTAAAGAAGAGATCCCTATTAATTTTCTGAGAGATTTCCAAAATGTAAAAAAGTCAAAAAAATTCCCTGTTTTGCACCCAAAAACGTGGATTTGTGAAAAACATACAAAAAATGAAGATTGGATTATTTTTCACTATATTTGACCTCCAAATTAAATTTGTAAAACATAGACCCCCATTAGAATTTAAAGAGGTTTCTAAAAATGTAAAAATTTCTAAAAAATTCGTCGATTTGAGTCCAAACAATCAATTTTATGAAAATAATTTAAATCAAAATAACTTCCACAAAAATGATGATAAACCCTCAATTTTTTTATTGTAGCCTCTTGAGATGATGTTAAAGATTTTGTAAAAATATTGTTGAAAAATTCGTAGCTGTGTAGAAGATATGAAGAAATTTGTAAAACCTACAATTTTGTCCAAAAACTGACAGATTGCAACAAAAGGTCAATAAAACTGCAAAAAGCAAACTAGATCAAAGGATTCACGTCGGGTTCACCAAATGTATCAATGGGTAAATTTATGGATTACTTTATCAAATGAATTAGATCATAAACCTAAAGAAAATAGTGAAGTGCAAAGGAAACATAAATGAAAACATAGAAAATAAAACAATCTTACTCATTGTCTTCAATCTCCATGGCTGATCTCCATTACACCTTCTAACTTGTTGATTTTGGTTGCCCTCAGATCGAGTGTGTGAGCAATCTTGACTATTCCATCATCCTAAACAAGCTTTGAAGGATTTGAATATGACTATGACAATATGATAAATGAAAATAATACTATGAATACTAAATGACTATAATGCCTATATTAATGAAGTGGTGGATCCAATCCTAAATTATGAGTAAAATTAACATTTTATAGAAAATGCAATTTTAAATAGACAGACGAGATCAACACTTGACAGAAACCTAAAATTAGAGGACAAGATTAAATCTGACCATCCCTAATTAGGGTTAGGGTAAAATCCTTAAGTGAGCGGTCAAGATGTCATCTGAGAAAATAAAATTGGTGGTGGAGAAAAGATGAGATAATTAATTTTGAAAATAAATATTTTCAAAATTGAGAAGATAAAGATAGCCTGCTTTGTGAGATTCATAAAAGATGGACTGAAAAGCAATTTTGATAAAATCAAGAACCTGCTTGTTTTATTTGTTTTTTTGGAAGAAAGCTACCAATCAACTCAAGATATGAATTTTGTGAGATAAATAAATAATCATTTTAGATTATTTACCAAAATGGAATGTTAGTTAAGATTGTGATGACATTTTAAATAATTTCATTTATTTAAAATGAGAGGAATATTAATTTTGTCAATTAAATAATTAAAGATAATTATTTAATTTAGCAGATAAGATTAATTAATTAAATAAATTAATCAATTCATTTAATTATGACAGTTAGTAACATATTAAATAAATAAATAAAATTTATTTATTTAATAATCAGAAAGAAATATGTGACGAAGGGTAATTAAATAAATTTAGAAACTTATTTAATTAGGGGAAGACTTAGACAATTAATGATGTATTTAATAAATAATTAAAATTTAATTATTTAATAATCATGAAGAATAAAAGGACATGAATTAATTAAATAATTATGAATTATTTAATTAATAGTCGAATGTGGACCAAGGACGTAATTAAATGTTTTAATTATGCTAGGACAAAAGTGGAAAAATGAAGCTTGCAGGCCTAAGTCATTTTTAGGTGTCTACAGTATGCATTCAATGAATCAACCATACTCCTAAGATTTTCTATAGTGAATCTTGATGCATCAATTCTTGCCTCGGGAATAACTTGTAAAGATATTGTTACTTCATCTAGATCTTGTATACTTCCAATTTCATGCTCATGTAGGTCACATCAAATTGACTTCCTTATTATTCTATAACCTCATGCTTGATAGCAACACTTTTTCTTTTCTTTCATGTTCTTCCTCAACTACTAGAGGCTTCACTCATAGAATTTTTTTCTAAACCTATTTTTTTAGGATCCTTTGGGCTTCCTAGAAGAACATATGCTTAATAATCAAATTCCTCCATTGTCACTTCATAATCTAACTTAAAAATTCACACAAGTCTAGGATCAATTACTTCCATGTAAAAAAATTTAGGAGAGACAAGGAAATTGATATCTTCGAAGTATTTTTACACCCCACTCTCTGGTATTATTACTCTCTTATCCATCCTCATTTGAAACATTCCAAATAATGATACAAGAGCATCTTCTTGAGCATTTGAATCACCAAGATTCATCATGAAATTCGTTATTTGGTGTGCTACTAGTTTCGTATTGGTCCATTCAACATTTCAAAATGCCGGTATCTACTTCATAAGTAGAAAATTAAGGAAACTATCAAATTACCATACCTAAAAGTACTATTTTTGTTCTTTTTGATTTCTTTCAAATTTTTCATCAGCTATAGTCGAAGTAACTCATAAAGATCATATTCCACACCATTCTCAATCATTTCAAGTGCAATATGAATAGAAATAGTAGAGACTACATATTTATCATTAGGTAGACAAATATTATGTCCAATAAGCATTGCAGAAATACCAAATAGATAGATTTTCAATTCTAGCCAAGAAAAGTTTTTTTCCTTGATGAGTTACACCAATATTTTCAATTAATTATTGGTCATCAACAAAATTCTATCATGGAATTGATCTAGAGGACCAAAAACTAGTCACATCCCTTATTACTTCTCTGATTATCGAGTATGCACCATCAATCCAAATAGAATCATTATGAATCCTGCTCAATACAACTCGAATGTACTTATTAAATTCAAATAGTGGAAACTTCCACTATACATCCAATTTCCTTTCAGCTAGGGTTTTGTATGCATCATAATTTCCATCCAATTATTTTGTCCATAAAATACTCAATTAAACAGGGGAAGTTTCTTCTATTTTTTTATTTATGTACACATAGATATCCTCAGTAGGAAAAACTCTAAGTGGAGTGCTAGAAAATGCACCCACCGTATCTTCTAATATAATTTTTAAAGAAAACCTCTTCAATTTAATTTGTGATATGTTTGATACATTTACTACTTTCAAACCATTCTTTGCATTGAAAATGAAAATTCCAAAGAATAATTATGTATATAAAATATCTCTTGAATTTTCTTCAGTGAAGAATAGGGTTTTGATGTTTTTCTTCTGAAACACGTCTCGATTCCACTTCCTCTTCTTCAATTTTCATTTCCTTAACATCAAATTAATTTGTCTTCTCAAATACATTTTTAACTGCATGATTAGACCCATATCAATAAATGTGTTAGTTATAAATGTTATAGAAAAATCTGTCAAACTTTGAGCCTTTGTATTCACAATTAATCTACAAATGCTCTACAAGCTTCTGCATCAAAATATTTTCTTCTACAAATTTCTTATATAGCTTTAAAAATTCCTTTTCCAAGACATGTCATCATGTCATGACTTGACACCTTGTATTTCAGGGGGCTTTATATTTTCTATTATTACTCCCTCTAAGCCTTTGCATGGGATTAGTTTCTAGAAGAATTATCTATACCAGAGGTAGGTAAAGATGCATTTAAAGTTATTGATCCATCTCTTTTATTTGAATCATCTTTATTTCTTCATATCTTTTCCATTTCCTTCTTAATCTCATTAGGATAAAATTTCTTTAGAGATTTGTTCCTTTTTACTGGACTAGAATTTCCTCTATTTTTACTTTCGCATAATCTTGATATTTTTCAATGCTTGTTGCAAAAGTAGCATACAACATTTTTTTGTCTAAATTGACTTCTATTCACTCCTTTTCTACACAAGTTAGCTTTATGTTCAAATACATTGCATGAATAATAGTATCCATCAAAATATTGAAACATTCTCCCTATGTTATATCTATTCATTATCTAACTTCTACATTCAATACTTCTATGCCCAAATTTCTTGCATTTAAAACATTGTCTGGAGAAGAATCCAACATTATAGTTCATTCTACTCCTACATTCTATTTCTTTATGTCCATATTTATTGCATAAAAAATAAATACTATTGTAAGATGGGTACTTTTATGTATTTGGTTGTCAAGTACGAGGTCTTCTAGCATTGCTTCTTTGATAATTTCTAAACTATCTCCTATTTCATTGAGTCTTATTTTGATTGTCCACCTTGGTAGGTGTCAGATTTTCCTTTGAACTTTGTCCTTCTACAAGTAATTCATTAAGCATTTTAGTGCTTATTTTAAATTTCTCCTCATGCATTCTCACATTTTTCAGACCAGATTTGAGATTTACCACTTCTTGTTCAAGATTTGTACATTCATTAGCATTGCTTTCTATCTTAGTATTCAGACAATCCTTGATTCTCTTATTTTATTCCACTTTCACTTTCAATCCAATGATCTCTTCTTTTGCTTGCTTCAACTATATATTGACCTCCCTATACCTTTCTCTAAACTTCTTGATTTTTTCTCTCAGCTTCTTGATGCATTCATTTTCTTCTCCTTTGCTTTCTTTCAAGCTTTTGTTCTCAATTTCAACACTACCAACATCTTCAAGAGCATACTTAAGTTCATGTTTTTCAAACATGCAATCATCTTCTACATATTTAATTTCAAAAATTTCTTTCGGAGGAACAAAGCACTTCTTGTTAGCCATGTGTTCAAACATCCAAGATCTTCCTCAAGATGTTAGGATTTTCTCTAAGGAGCCTTTCTCTACTACCAATTGTTGAACATTCAAAATACTGAGAGTGGGGGTGAATCAATATTCTATTAAACTTTTGAACACAACTTATCCTAACATCAAAACATATTAACTAAAATAAGAAATGAAGGCATGGATCATTCACAATGTCACAAAAAAATGAACACTAGGATTTTTACATGGAATGTCCAAAAAAGGGAAAAACCATGGTGATGATTAGCTCACAATATATTGTATCCAAATATTGTATATTACATGGGCTCACTACGAAGACACACTATCCTTTAAAGGTTCACAACCAAGGTTAAATACTATACATAAATGTGGCTCACTGCCAAGATGTGAACTAATACAAAGTGCACCTATCTTGTGCTATATTTAAGCTCCAATAAAGCTTTGATTATAAAGTACTACTATGCTTAGTAGTCACACAATAACTTTTCTCTAATTATGAACTTCTATCATTGAATTCAAATGTTCATGTCATGCATCACTCGCATCTAATATGTGATTTATGCTTGCACATTCATACATTGCTCACTACATCTACTTTTTGAATTCCAAAATATCTCATGTATATATGCCCAAATACATCCACACACATCAATTAGGTTAGCCTAATTAGATGTAAACACAACAATCCAAAATAGCTCTTGTTAACACCATTCGAGATTAAAATCATCTTTTCACTTAAACACAATGTGTAATACTCAATTTCAAGTTGACATGGATCTAAAATAGATCCAACTAACATCCTCAATGTATATTTAATATTCTAAACATGTATCATGCATTAGGTCAGCCAAGAATAGGACCTAATCACAAAAATTCCAATCATACACATGCTTCTCAAAGTAGACACCTTCTAGATTTGATATTTCTTTATTTTATCTTTTTTCTCATATTGGAGAGACTACCTTCAAAACCGCAACATTAAAACATTATCACCAAGAGAATGCAGAATCTCCCACACTGTTATACTAAACAGGGAGATGACTATAATATATAGAGTTGAACTCTATCAATGATATCTTCCAATACTCTTCACCAAAATTATGGAGATCTTGAATATACTATATGAACTATTCATGATGATATGGTTAGAAGTGTAGAATTACACTTCTTCTTGCAGTGAAGTGCATACCCAAAAACCCATGCACTAAAGAACAACACCATCAGTGGAGAACACTTAACCAACCTTCTAATAGATCATTTTTTTGGCACAATTAGCATTTGCATTGATAACACCAACAATGCTTCCCTACAATGTTGACATCAATGACAACATTGTGACAGTCGAATAAATTGATGTATGTATACTTCATGCTCATATTTCCAAGTTGTATGAACAATGACAGACTTCCAAGCTTCCAACATCTTTTCTCCATGGGGTCTGCCATTCCATTATAATTAAGAATTCCCTTTACCATTTTGTATGTGTTGGATATTTGTGTTGGCTTAATTAATTCATGAGTTGACTCTTTAATCATGCCAACTAATGCATTAAGTCTAGGCACCCACAACTACATTAATGTGACTACATCTGATCTATCCCTCTCAAACATTCCAATTGCATTGAACATTAGAGAATAGTTTGAGTGGACACTATTCACCCTTTTAATTGCTTTCCCCATATAATTTTCAAGTACATTAGTAATTAAAAGAAAATTAATCTCCTCATAAAGATATAATATTCCACATATTCCTTTAGCTAATTTATTAAATCCTTTCTACTAACTATTGTTCTGCTTGGTGGGGCATTTGGAATGAGTTGTTCTAGTGGTCTATCTTCATAGAAACATATCTCAGTAGACGAAATTGGAGGAGGTGGTGGAGAAGAAGGGGATGGAGTAGTAGTCTACACTAGTTGCACCTGTGGTTGTTGATTCTACAAAATTCCAACCATTGTCTCTATGTTTGCAAGCCTTTAATTGTCTTTATTGTATTCAATCAATAAATCATTATACATCTTAGTCTCTACATCATATTTTTCCTACAATTTCTTAGCAATTATTTTTGTAAAATTTGCAACATTGACAACCAATGTCATCACTTTTGTTGTTGATGTATCAGAGAATCCTTTTATTATAAGACCTCCCCTTAGGTCTGCTGCAATTTCTTTCACTATTAGATTATTGATATTAGGGGCCAAAACCTAAATAGAAAGATTGTCCCACTTGGGATTGAAGGATGATCTATATAGAGCATATAATGCTTCTTCATCTATAGAAAAATACTATGAATAATGATGTCTCATAGTGTCAAACGCAATGACATAAGCCATAACCCATTCTAAAAAAAGATGTATGATACTTTATTTTACTAACTTCCTTCCCTCATTCGAGGACATCTCCTTTTTTGTTGATTTCATTTCTACAACTATCCTTGTAGATATTACCTCTCTAGGCTACTCAAGAGATTTTCTCATTTCTTCTTCTAACCCTCTTTCATATTCATCCTTTTTTGTTCTCCATACAAATTCCTTGAATACATCACTCTTCAAAAATGTATCATCTATCATGAAGTACCTACAAGATTTATCCCTCACATCCTCAACATTATCAACACCTAAAAAACATACCTTTTTAATCCTATTGTTAGGGGCTCACTTACCATTCTCCCTTTTTGGAGATGGAATGTTCTATAAGATATCACCTCAGGTTATGTGCTATAGAAAATTGGACCCTCTTGAGAAAATAGACAATTTCACGCATAATTAGACCCACTTTTGAGTCCATTCACATCATTTACCTTCAAAAAAACATTTATAGGCCCCTTAGACCCATTAATTTTGATATAGAGGCATGTTCCACCTGAGAAATCACATAAAACCTAACAAACAACATTTAATTACATCATACCCTGACAACCCATCTTCAATTAGTAGTAGTGGGACCCATTCGCCACCTTGGGCAAATAAGTCCCCTCTAGTGGGACCCATTCGCCAAGGGTGGTGAATGAGTCCCCTTTGATGAAAAATTCAAAATTATTCAGGAATTTAATCAATTTAACTTTTATTTCTGGTAAATGTCGACATCCTAGGTCTAATTAATGGGGAAATAAGGTGTTTTTTCTTATAAATACTCAATTTAAGTCATTTCACACATCTTTTCATTATCTTTTTATCATCTCTCAAGAGTGATTTTAGAGTTAAGTCTTCCACCATAAGTTTTATTCACAAAAGTTGAAGTTTTAGGGTAGCAAACTAGGGTTTTTGCAGGTCTTGAAGCTCACTTTTGTTGTCAAGATCCAACATTGCAAAGGGTTGATGATGGATGCCTATGGTGAATCATGAAGAAATCTAGGGTGAAGAGGTCCAACTAGCCACCAAATCATGCCTAAGGACTTGGTCTCCCATTGATTCCATCTTCCATTTTCACTCTATCTTTAGATTAAGGTCTGCATATTGTTTGTTTATCATTTGCATGTCATTTTATTCCTATTTTGCATGTTTTGTAAGGTTTCTAGGGTTGATATCTTGCATCCTATAAATAATCTTTGCATGTCTTATTCTAGATCAATAGAATAGGGTTTTTGTTATGATTCAGACTTTCTTAGTCTTTAACACATCTAAGGCTAGGGTTTACTCATATTTTTCTCTATTCAAGGTTTAATTACCCAACTAGGGGTTTGACCAAGGAAAACCCCCCATTAGACAAACATTTTTAAACTGTTTTACAGGAATTTTTTGAGATCTGAGATCGGGTATCTGTTAGAAATTGTTGTGCAGGTGTTAAGGTGCATAACACAATTTTGAAGTTACAAAAATTCCAAGGTGGACTGATTTTCCATGATTGGTTAATGAGTCCATCCTAAGGTGAAAAATTGAGTCAGATTCAGATCTAGGTCCCTAACTATAAGAAAACAAATTTTGTGTAGAAAAGTCCTAATTTGGGACTAATTCGCCCAATTTGGTGAATGAGTTCCAGTCAGCCTAAAGTCAAGATTCATCAGTTTTCCAAATTTTTCTTCAATCATCTACAATCTACCAAGTGCACATATTCTGAGAAACAACTTTTTGTTTAGGTTAATTTACAATTTTGTTCATTCTTTCATGCTTTTTGCATATCACATGTTGTCAAACATAGTGCAAATATTAGTTTTGCATTAATTTTCATTCATTTAGTTCAGTCAATTGCATTTAGTTAACTTCATTTAGCTTAGACAACATAAAACATAATAATATTTGAATGAACTAGTTAGCATTTTTGGCCTAATTCTCTCCTTTTAGGTGAAAAATCCTAGAAGAGTTAGAGAATTCCTAAGAGCCAAAAATCAGCAGTTCATTTTGGTGAACCCGACTCTTCAACATAACATCATTCTAATTGCATCTTAGGTCTTAATTATTTCATAATCTTGCATTGTTTTACATCTTTAGGCTTCTTAAACATTGCATTTGTGAAAGCATTATTTAGATCTCCTTATTACATTGCACTCCATTCAATCATTTCAAAATTCTATATATTTACATTCTATTCCTGCATTTTATAGCTTTGCAAATCTTTAGAAAGCACAAAAAAATAGAAAAATCTTAAAAATTTCATCTCCTGGGACTTATTCACCACCTAGGGTGAATTAGTCCCTCTATAGTTCTGCATTAGCATTTCCATATTGGGTGCTACCACAATAATGGGTTACACTTTTTGGGACATCTTGATTTTTGCCTGAAATCACATATTTTTAGAAAATACAATGATTTAATACTTTAAAGGTTCCATTTAAATGATTTTAATTAAAGAGGGATTTATCAAACCCCCTTAGATCAAACCTCCTTGGATAAAACCTTGTTATATTTAAACCATACCTATAATTGAGTCTCCTCTACACCTATCAAAATTCTAATAAAAAACCACTTTTGATTTACTTTTTGGGTAATCAAATGCATTCATTTAAAATTTATGTTTTGTATGCATGTAGCCCTTATTATAAGCTTCCCAAAAAGTATAATTTAAAATATGTTTAATTTGATTATTATATTTATTTTTTTATTTCTTGTGACTATAGAATTTTCAATGAACATCAAGTTCTTTGTTTCAAAAATACAAAAAAATAGAAAAATAGAGAAAAAAATTTCTAAACAATACATGTTCACTAGGTATTGATGTCCTTATTCCAACAAAAAATGAATAAGTTAATTCAAATGAATATGAAAAAAGTTATGCAGGCTGAAGTACACCTCTGTCCAAATTATAATTACTCTAACTTGGAAAAATAATTAAAAAAAATATATGTAACAAAAAAAATGAAAAACTATCCATGCACTAGATATTGGTGTGAATTTTTTTTATTATAAAAATTATAATTGTATCTTATCGATAAACAAAATTATGTGGTTTGAAGTAAACATCACTTTTTCAAAATGCTCATTAGTAGAAAAAATAAGTTATTAAAAATTACATAAAATGATTCACAATTTTTTTATTTTTTTATTTTTAAATATAATTAGAATATACGCAAAAGATATCACAAATAACTAGTTTGATTCATCTTCAAATTCTTAATGGTTTAGTTGCTATAGGTGTAAGAAAGTGAATATTTGGTGAAAAATCCTGATTTTAATGTCAAATTTGGCCAAAAACTATAACCCATTATTGTGGGATCACCCTATTTTAATTTCCAAATTTGTATCTTTCTATTTTTTGTCATTA
Organism: Sequoia sempervirens; assembly: GCA_007258455.2. Taxonomy (NCBI): domain Eukaryota; kingdom Viridiplantae; phylum Streptophyta; class Pinopsida; order Cupressales; family Cupressaceae; genus Sequoia; species Sequoia sempervirens. The sequence goes on from VDFB02382848.1 coordinate 113,263, forward strand.
TCATTATGCTACAGTTCAATTATTTATTTTTTCTTAGCATTAAGTTCACTTATTTTCATGGAATTTATGGATAGTCTTAGACTTCTACAAGTTCCATTTTTAGTAATATTTTGTAGTCCTTTTAGATCAGCCTACATTGAGGAAACTCTTGCAAATATCAATAACTAGTCACACAACACATCAAATGATCCAATTAAACACATGATTCAAATTTGAAACAACATCTCATCCAAGCCACTTAGTAGAGATGATGTCGATAAGTTAGATGAAGCCCTTAAGGGTGTCCTCTCACTCACTTCATCCTCTAATGCTTGCAATGAGAAACCTAAACCCCTTAATGATAAAATCCCCCTCAAACATTTTGGTTGTGATGACTTTGATTTATTAGATGAATCCCTCCAAGACTTCATCTCACATAAGCCATCCACTAAGGTTTGTGGTAAGAAACTCACTATAGCCAACATTAAAACCTCTAGTGCTTTTTTTGAACATCCTAAACTAGTTGACAATCGTTTACCCCTCAAACCTTTTAGTAGTGATGATTTGCATGTTCTAGGTGAGTCTCTTCAAGACTGCATCTCCTCTAGCTCATCCACTTTGGTTTCTTATGAGACCCCTAAAATCAAAGATGTTAATGTAATTCAACCTAAACTTATTCTTTACCCACCCTCACATCCGCTTCACCCCTCTAACTGACCCCGGTACACCCTTTACCCACCTAACACCAATGTATCACAACAATATAGTAAGGGTATTGTTGCTCATACATATAACACCTGAAACAACCCATAATCACCACAACCACCTCCACCTTCCTTACCTTTACCTAATCTTCCTAGTGCTCCTCGCTATAACCCACACGCCAAGGAGTATGATCTTGTTGAACAATTAAAGAATACTCCTACCAAAATTTCCCTTTGGGATTTGATTCAAACCTCACCAAACTATAACCACATTCTTCAAACCACTCTAAAAAAAATCACAATTCCTCCTAGTATTACTCTGAATGATGTGGCAACTCTAATCGAAAAAAATAATCTTGACATTACTTTTCACCACCACGAGCTCCCTCCTTTGGAGTTGCTCAAAAAACATGAATCCTTTATGATAATTGCTCGATTCATTCACATAGGTATCAAACACACTCTCATAGATAATGGTTATGCCTTTAATGTGTGTAGTGTGAGTCTCCTTGATCACTTAAAATTTGATTAGTCACAAATAATACCTGATTCTATCTCTATTCAAGGATTTGATAATACAACAAAGCAACCAATTGGGGTAATTACTTTACCTATTATGGTGGGGGTGGCTACTTTGCAAACTCTGATCCATGTCATGCTTTATGATATTTCATATAATCTTCTTTTAGGTTGACCATGGATTCATGAGATGAATGCAATGCCTTCAACCCTTCATCATCTCATGAAATATGTTTATAACAATCAAATTTATCAAATTGAAATAGATCCCAAGCCTGAAAGTTGCTTGCACCTTGAAAAAGGGGTTACAAGTCCTTTGAAAACATTAATTCCAACCTCTAACATAAACCCTTTTGAAATTGAACATAATGATACAAAGATGATGTCTAATTTATTTGGTGACGATTGAGGATCCTTATAATTCACACCCTTCTTTATGGGCAAATATATACTCATGCAAAAGAAAGATGTGAAACAAGAAGAACCAACAATTATGTCCACTCAAAACTCTGAACAATTGTCTCAAGCATCTATCTCCTACAATATAGATGACAATGCAACATATACAACAAATTTTGATGAGATAGATTACCAATCCCCGCCTACCCTGCGTGAAATGGAAAGAATTTATGGAAAAGGTTATAAATTTGTAAAAAAATTAGGATATACTAGAAAAGGGTATGGAAAACATGAATATGGTATTCATGTCCCTATTGAACATAATACGTAAGAAACAAAAACCAGATTGGGATATTCTTTCTCTAAAAAGACCAACACTACTCAACAACCATCTTTAAACATTAACGTTATAACATGTCACCCACAACACAAACTTATAATCAAACATCCCGATTTGCTTGAATAACCTTACCACCTTCATGGACTTATGTTGATAGTGATGAGGATTTGAAACAAATTTTTGGAATTTATGATATCCCATCCTTGCTTACTTACATGAAACACATTTCCCATGCTTTGAACATTATCGAGCAAGAAGCCAATGATATCACTGAAGAGTTTTATGAATCTAAAAGTTCTAAATTCAATGCACTCCCTTTAGGAGATATAATTAATGTGCTAATGGAAATTCATGATAAAGATAAAGTTATTAAGATTGGGAAGTGCCTTGATGATGAGGAACAAGAAGATACGACCACTTTACTTCATGATTTTCCTGAAAAAAAATTCTTGGAAATATTCTGATATGCCAGGAATTGACTCAAAAATTGTGATGCATAACATTGTCCTTGCTGCAAATGCTAAACCCATCCATCAAAAGATCCAAAAAATGCACCCTAATGTAGCCTTGCATGTTAAAGAAGAACTTGAAAAACTTCTTGATGCAAGCTTTATTAAACCTATTGATTATTCTCCTTGGATCTCAAACATTGTCACAGTTGCAAAACTAGATAATCATATTAGGATATGTACCAATTTTTGAGACTTGAATAAATCCTCTTTAAAACATGATTTTATTCTTCCTAATATAAACATGATCATGGATTCAACTACTGGACATGCTTTTTTTATCATTCATGGATGAATTTTCTGGTTATAATCAAATCCTTATTACTCCTCAAGATCAATACAAAACTGCCTTTACAACTGTTTGGGGAACATTTTGTTGGGTGTGTTGGAAAAATAAGGATAGACAACTAAGAGAGGGGGTGAATCATTTGTCGAAGAAACTTAAACTTTTCAAGCTTAACTTAACTCTAATCTTAGATCTGATGGATAAGAAATTAACCACAAGCAATTAACACATCAAAGAGACAAAGAATGTACCAAGATTTTTTTACATGGAAACCCTATTAGGGGAAAAACTATGGTGGACATTAGTCCACAAGATTATACTCTACTAAAAGTATAATGAGAAATAACAAGGGGAATGCACATGCATTCAGGCACACTACCTATAGCTCACTGCTCAATTACAAAAGGGGCTCACTGACCAACAGAGTTGGATTAACAATCCAGAGGGTATGAGCTAAGAAAATAGCTTTTGCTCAAGCCTGATTATAGTTCCAATTAAGCTCAACACTTCTTCACACTTCTCACAATCTTCTTCACACTCTACTCTGTAATTGAATGATATTCACATATACACACATAGGAGCACATGAAGAATAATTTCCACCGATGACACAATTGTTCTTATATATCCGCTATAGGATATTTCATCACAACATGGTCGACCAAGAAAAATAAATTATATTTGCAATGTCAGCCCAAATTAACAACTAAATTCTTAATGTGAACCCACCAAGGTTAGCCAAAACATAGTGGAGACCCAAATTAACATCTCCAACATATAAATACTTTAATTAATTTTACCTCAAACATCCACAACAAGCTATCATTAACATGTCAACTAGGAACATGAAAAACTAAACATGCATATGAAAATATCTTCAATCACGAGCTTACCAGATCAAGTGGATGTACCAAAAAGATAGAGAATGAACTAGAGACATATGAGAACACCAAGAAACAATAGAGAATCATCCACAACAAATTAGATAACTAGAATCATACAATCTTCATTTAGGAATGTTGATAGAGACAACAAAAATACTGTTAGACCACAACTCTCACAAAACTTCATGCAGACCTCTAAAACTTCTTATAGATTATGTAGAAGTACTCAATAATAAATCCTTTAATCCACATTAGCTAATATTTAATGTATAGAACAAAATTCCTTCATGACCTACACAGTTCCACTAGGAACTTGGAACACTTTCTCTTACAATTTTCTTAATATCCTCAACATATACAACAATTGATACACCAAATGATAATATTGTTGACATCAATGACAACCACATATCAGCAACACATCCACAACATCCAAAAATCTCCCAACAATCTTCCCCTTTGGCATTGATGGCAACACATGATGTGAAAAATACCATCAACCCAACACACTAACTTCTTCTGCACTTCTCTCCACAAGTATTTTTCACATTACTCTTCTCCCCCTTTGACATCAATGGAAATGGTAACCATGACATTTCCATACACATGCTCTGAACCACATATCTGCACATCTGACTACTCCCCCTGAGTAGCAGCCACGAAAACATCAAACTGGATCATAATATAGCAATGAGGCTCATAGATTGATGCAAGTAAATACATCATTTAGTTCTTATCAGGAGGGGTAATTACCCCTAGCATTCCTCTAAGATACTCAAAAGCATCCTTCAGAAATGACTTAGTAAATATATGTGCAATCTATTCTTTGGTAGGAACATACTCCAATCTAACTTCTTTTTCATTCACGTTTTCCCTCAAAAAATGAAACTTGATTGATATATGTTTAGTCTTAGAGTGCAACACCGAATTCCTTGATATATTTATTGCACTTGAGTTATCACAGTATATGGCAATAGGCTCTTCATATATCACTCTGATATCTCCTAGCATCTATTTCATCTATATCACTTTAGTACAATTATTGGCAATAGCAATGTATTTTGCTTCAATAGTAGATAGAGAAATTGAGTTTTTCTTTTTACTTAACCAGGATACCAACTTCTTCCCTTGGAAGAAAGTGCCACCAATAGTACTTTTTCTGTCATCTACATCACCAGCCCAATCCGCATCAGTGTATGCACACAAAGTGAGATCATCATCCTCTGGATACCAAAGTCCAAAGTCAACTATTCCTTTCAGATATCTAAAGATTCTTTTGACAATAGTTACATGTGATTCTTTTGGATCAGATTGAAATCTAGCAAACATACATACAATATTCACAATGTTTGGTCTAGTCTAAGTCAAGTATAGCAATCCACTTATCATTGACCTATACCTAGTTTGATTTTCCTTAGGAGAATCACCATTTTGTGTCAGTTCTTCTTTCATGGCTTCCAACCAGTGTTCATCTTGACAAGATTCAAAGACATTCTTAGGTTCAATCTTGGAAATCAGACAATATTCTTCTTCAATCTTTCTTCTAGTTTGTACTCCTTTACTCTTATCTCCTATGATTTGAATTTCAGCATGATTTATCTTTACATACCTTGGAGTCTTCAAAATTTCTTAGCCCTATGTGTCTTCTGAACTTTCTTCTACACTTGCACTTGTATGTGCTTCCTGACTGGAACAACTTGTGGTTGCTTCACCTGAATATATGGAATAATCTGAAGTAGATTCAGTGTTTGAGTGTTCTTCCCTTGATTTGTGTTGTCTCCATCTGAATCATAGCTGCATCATTTGGATGATTTGATAGATTCCTCATCAAATTTTAAATTTGCACTCTCAACAATCTTTCTCAATCTTTTGTTATAGCATCGATATGCCTTGCTCTTAGTGGAGTAACCTAGGAAGATCCCTTCATCACTTCTAGCATCAAAATTTCCTATATCATCATCTCTCTTGATATAACATTTGCATCCAAAGATCTTGAAATACTTAATAGTAGGCTTGTGACCAAACCATAATTCATAAGGTGTCTTACCATAATTACCATTCACATTTACCTGATTCAAAGTATACACAACAGTGCTTACCGCTTCACTCTAGTACATCTGAGACACATTCCCTTCCATCATCATTGTTTTGGTAGCATCCAAAATTGGTCTATTCTTTCTTTCTGCAACTCCATTCTATTGAGGGGTCCGGGGAGGAGATAATTGTCTTTTAATTCCATGTTCTTCACAATAAGAGTTGAACTCCTTGGAGATTAATTCATCACCTCTGTCAAATATCAGGCACTTGATTCTCAAACCTTTTTCATTTTCTACCATATCCTTAAATCTTTTAAACTTATCTAATGCTTCACATTTTTTTTCAAAAAGGAAACCCAAATCATTCTAGAGTAATCATCAATAACCAACATAAAATACCTTTCTCCATGAATACTTCTAACTCTAGAGGGACCACAAAGATTAGTATGTAGCAGTTCCAACACATTATTTGAATGAAATTGTTTGCTTCAGAAGGAGACTCTAGTTTTTTTACCCATCTAAAATTCTTTGCAGATTACATTAGCAGGCTTCACTAACTTAGGTAGATCTCTTACTACTTGAGTAGAACTTATATTGATAATGTTGTCAAAGTTTACATGACACAACCTCCTATGCCACAACCAGCTTTCATCTACTTGAGAAATTAAGCAACTTCCACTAGCAGTATTCAAGTGAAAAATATTACCTTTAGTTTGCATACCAGTAGCAATCATGTTTCCAAAACTCCAATGAATCTTGCATTTTCCATTCTTGGACTATAGATCATATCCCTTGCGTACCATCTATCCACCACTCATCAAGTTGTGCTTTAGGCCTTCAACATACAGGACATCATTAGTATTATCTTTACCACCAAGGCTAATAGATCCTCTACCAAAAATTACACCAACATTGTTATCTCTAAACCTTACAACCCTACTGTCATACTTCTCTAGACTCACAAACTTACTTTTGTCATAGGGCATGTGATGTGAGCATACACTATCAATGACCCACTCATCTTTTTCTTCAATTTAAGCTGCAAGAGCTTTCTCATCTCCAGTAGATTCCGTAACCACAGGATTATTTCCAATGGTAACAATGAAAGCTCATTCATCTTCATTTCCATTATCTTTATCAGACTCATCATCATTTACTACTTCTTTAGAAAAGTAACATCTCTTTTGGAATCTAGAATATCTAGGATTAGACCTAGGAACTCTTTCATGACATCTTGAAGCAAAATGACCTATTTTACTACATGAAAAACATTTAATAGGAAATACATCTTCATACTTACCTTTTCCTTTTCCTTCTTGCTTTTCAATCAATGCTTCCAACTCTTCTACTTCTCTTTCTTTGTCTTCAAGTTGTTTTAGTTCTTCATCATATTTGGATATCTTTCTGGAGCTCTCTCCTAGATTGTATCTTTGTCTATAACTTCTGAATACAATAGATTTGAATGTAGATTTAGTTTTTGATGTTGATTCACCAAACTCACTAATTTCAAAAGTAGCAAGCTTCCCTATTAGTGTATCTCTTGTCATCTTGTTTACCAACATGAATTCGTCAATAGCATGAACATTCATTTTGTAGGAAGGAGGCAAGGATTTCAGTATCTTAGCCATAATCTCATCTTCTTCCATAGAACCACCGACACATGTAATACCCATCAATATCTCATTTACTCTCTACATAAAAGAAGTGATATTTTCATCTTCTCCCATCTTCAAGTTCTCATATTTATCTTTCAAGCTTTGTGGCTTAGCCATCTTCACCTGTGCATCACCTTCATACAAAGTTTCTAGTTTCATCCAAATCTCATGAGTTGTCTACAGACCTAACACATTAGCCATCTTTGAATCTGTCAGAGTGCTCAACAAAGCCTCAATAGCCCTAACATTGTTTTCAGCATCTTTGATTTCATCAACAGAAGAGGGACCATTCTAAGGAATAACATATGGATCTTTTGTAATCTTCCAGTTACAGGTTTTACCAATACATCTTAGGTGACATTGCATCATAACTTTCCATAGTGAGTAGTTGGTGCCATCAAATCTAGGATTGTCCTTCTTGAATGTTTCCATCCTGGATCACCTCAAGCTATTAAACATTTTTAGAGGAACTAGCTCTGATACCAATTGTTGGAAAAACAAGGACAAACAACTGAGAGGGGGGGTGAATCAGTTGTCACATAAACTTAAACTTTTCAAACTTAACTTAACTCTAATATAAGATCTAATGAATAAGAAATTAACCACAAGCAATTAACATATCAGAGAGACAAAGAACACCAAGATTTTTTTTACATGGAAACCCTATTAGGGGAAAAACCATGGTGGATGTTAGTACACAAGATTATACTAAAAGTATAATGAGAAATAACAAGGGGAATGCACATGCATTCAGGAACACTTCCTAGAGCTCACTGCTCAATTACAAAAGAGGCTCACTGCCCAATAGAGTTGGATTAACAATTCAGAGGGTATGAGCTGAGAAAATAGCTTCTGCTCAAGCCTAATTATAGTTCCAATTAAGCTCAACACTTCTTCACACTTTGCATAATCTTCTTCACACTCTGCTCTACAATTGAATGATATTCATATATATAGACATAGGAGCACACAGAGCATACTTTCCACTAATGACACAATCGTTCATATATATCCGCTATAGTAGATTTCATCACAACATCATCGGCCAAGAAAAATAAATTACATTTGTAATGTCGGCCCAGAATAACAACTAAAATCTTAATGAAAACCCACCAAGGTCAGCCACAACATAGTGGAGACCCAAATTAACATCTCCAACATAGAAATACTTTAATTAATTTCACCTTGAACATCCGCAACATGCTATCATTAACATGTCATACATGAACATGAAAAATTGAACATGCACAAGAAAAGATCTTCAATCATGAGCTCACTATGTCAAGTGGACATACCACAAAGATAGAGAATGAACTAGAGACATCTAAGAACACCAAGAAACAATAGAGAAGTATCTGCAACTGTAGACACTTAAAAATGACCTAGGCCTGCAATCTCTATTTTACCACTTTCATCCTAGCATAATTATGACATTTCAATTATGTCCTTGGTCCACATTCGACTATTAATTAAATAATTTATAATTGTTTAATTAATTCATGTCCTTTTATTCTTCATGATTATTAAATAAATAAATTACATTTATTTATTCAATACTGTGTGATCAATTTTATGCATGTTATATATGTAAAAACAAATGAATCAAACACACCAATAAGACATTATATCAAAAATAGAATATTAAAACAATAGAGATGCAAACTCAGTATCATGTTATCGATGTCATCCTATCGTCCTCTATCTCCAGTGTTTTCATTGATTCCAGCTGGCTCTCAGATTGTGTGCTAGACTCAACGAACAGTCTTCCTAGAGAATGAAATTAAATATGAAATGCATGTAATGCTAAGCTAAGACATGATTGCTAAAATGAAAGATTACGATAATGCTAGAATGCAATTAATCTCTAATTCATTTGTTGTGTGTTGTAACCCTTGCTTGGATTGGAAATGTTATTTATAGAATTTTTGAAAGCTTCTGATTGGCTGATATGATCAACGAGTGTGAAAATTCCTGGCAGATCAAATGGTTGAAGATGGATGAGAGTGAAGAAAAATAGAAGAAAAGAGAAAGCAAGATTTTCTTTCTTTTCTAAAAAAGAGGTAAGATAAGATGATAAAGATGAATTGTAAAAAATCATCTTTTTGTGAGATTATGGAAAGATTTTGAAAAAGATAAATAATGAATTATTAAATTCAATTATTCATTTATGGGTGACATATAGGTTTTTTTCTTAAAATAGAATATTTACCCCAGATTTGAAGAATAATAGAAGATTTCATAATTAAATAAAATATTTAATTATGATTCTAAAAAGATATGGAAGATGTTCAATTAAATAAAGATATTTAATTAAACTTTTTAAGAAATGGTATGTAAATGAAATTAATTAAATAAGATATTTAATTAATTAAAAGAAAGATTTGAAAAGAAATATTTAAATTTGATTAAATAAAAAAGACTTAATTAAATTCAAAAAGTGATAATTAATTAAAATAAATAAAGTGTATTTATTTAATTAATGAAGTGGACATATGAATGTGAAACAATTAAATAAGATTAATTTATTTAATTATGATAGAAGAATAAAATGAATGAACAATATAATTAAATTGATTAAATTTAGTTATATGTAGAAGACTTTAGAGAAATTGATTAAATAATAAATATTTAATTAAATGACGAGATTAATCAGATATGACCAATTTTATGCATCTACATTTTGCCCCTCTTTGAAGTGATGTGTGAAACACATTGCTTTAAAGAAAATATTCCCACTTTTGAAATTTGTTGTGTTTGACTTTGCCCCTTTTTTGAAAAATATGTCCCTGATCTGACTCTAATATGTTTCCGATTGGAAGATGTTGGTTTTAATGATGCCCCCTCAGGAGGAAAATCACTAATGAGGATATGAGTTCTGGATAATGTTTGGAAAGGTTGATTTGATGAAGAAATATTGATTTTGATGTAATGTCAATGATTTAGCTCTCGTAAAATGATGTATATGGATGCCCTAGTTTGAAAATGATGTCAAAGTGAGATAAAAGATAAAAAGAAAATAACATGTGAAAAAAAACCCACTTTTGTTTGACCTTTAAAAGGTAAAAAGGGAGAAAAGGACAAGTGATTTGCACTTTTTGACTTTTAGAAACCTTTTGCTCTAATAGTGAACTGGCGAGATGGAGATTTTGTACCACAAACATAGATTCGATTAGGCCGGCCGATACTAGAGACCAGCTGTGTATGGACCATCAGTGAGTAGATCCAACCCCTTTTGCATTGAAATTTTCTATTTTGAATCAAAATTTTCATGTTTTTCTCATGGATTTAGGCGTAAACAGTCTGTTTTAGCACTTTTAGGAATATTTTAGTGCTTTCAATGTTTGTTTTAGCACTTATAGGAATTTTTTGCATGTTCACTCTAGAAAACAGTTTAGCGCATCTGATAGAAAGAGTAGCACTTATAGGATGCTGTAGGAAAATTAGTGCTTTAGTGCATCTAGGAAATAGTTTAGCACATTAAGGGTTGTTGCGCATCCAGTGAATAGAGTGGTGCTTTTGATTAGAGTTTTAGTGCTTTTAGGGAATTAGCGCATAGAGGAAATCATTGAGTGCTTCTAGAGCAAAGAATGATGCGTTTGAGTTTTAGCACATCTAGGATACATAATAGCGCATATGAGTTTTGGCATATAGAGGCCGCACATTAGCACATGTAGGAAAAATAGATAGAATGTGCGATTTGATGAAAGTGATGAAAGAATGATGATGTATATTGCTTCCTTGGTCAATAGATAGAGAAATTATCTTATCATCATGTTGATAGGGATAGAAAAGCTGATAAATAATTGATAACTTTGTTTCCAAAATAGAAATCAAATAGTAAATAGTTGATAAGTTTGTCTCCCTTGTATGAAAAAAAAAGAGTAGATGATTGATAGGACTTCTGATAAATTTTGTTTCGGCAATAGAAAACAAATAGTATATGACTGATTGAAATATTATTTGCATTCGTGACTGAAATACAAATAGGATGATGTTTTGATTGTTGACAAATTTGCATTTTTGAAAAAGAAAAAAAATAGTAATTGATGGTAGAGAAGATTGATGTGATATCTAGATAGATAGATTGTGTATTGATTGCATGATATGAGTCACCTAGATAGAACACTTGATATGGGCCACTTGATATGAGTCTAATGATTATGTGTCAATGATATGGGTCACAGATAGATAGACATGAGTTAGATTGATTTTTCTTGATTGAGATTGAATCATTGATATGATGTTGATTGATTATCTTTGTAATAACTGAAAATAAGAGGTTTTCTAAAAACCTCCAGATTAGGGAGCATCACTCTATGGGGTGGGATAGGATACCAAAGCTGACACCAGATAATAGAGCATTGATAGGGGTATGCAGATTGGGATCGTTGGTGTCCATGCCTCTGATTTAGGTCAACAGGGGACTATTGACCATGCTAGCAAAGAGGTGGCATTCGGAGCACAACACCTTTCTTCTACTGACAGGTGAGGTGACTATGACTTTGAATGATGTTTATAGGATTTTGGGTATTCCAGTGGTTGGCGCCCTTATGTTTTATGATCACAAGGAGCTAGGTGGGATCGATGCTCTAAGGAGAGTACACGGTGATGTACAAATAGCAGGATATTGGGTACCATGGGAAGACTTTAGGGGGTATCTGACCTTACCTATAGTTTTAGGTGCATTTATTGGAGGTTTCCTTTATCTGGATCACCATTCAAAGGGACTATCAGTGAAATGGGGGAGGATCCTAGAGCAGATGCTTGTATAGCCATGGAGATATACCTGGGGGAGTTGCATGTTGGTGCATTTGTATCATGACCTTCATTAGGTAGTTTATAGAGGTTCATCTAGTATATCATGTGGTGTGACACTGCTTTAGATCTAGGCATGGGAGCATATTGCTGTGATGAGACTAGCTTGTCCTAGAGTGAGGCCATGAGGCCGACCATATGTGTATGTGTATGCCATGTTCCTTGTCTAGCCTAAGCTGGGAAAGTTGGATTACTGGAGACAATGTCTTGATGATATGGATGCAGTGATATGGTGGCCATACCTAGATTTTGATCCATGGGATACAAATCATTTAGAGATGTCATTCATATGTATGCCCTAATTTTTGATAGGGAGGACCCCATTTGTCATTGAGAGGTTTTTGGCATTGCAGGTACAGTGATAGTTCAGATTTACATAGGGTATGCCTCAAGGTGTTGCTCACTATGTGCGGAGCAAGGATGAGGCAGGATGGGGACCTAACATTTCATATCAGATAGCCTATATGGAGTATATTGTTTTAGCACCTGAGGCATGGGATGATGGGCGAGATATTGTTGATGCTGGGATGTCTGATGAGTATGCTATTTATTATCATACATATCCATTTCCATGGTTGAACATTCTTGATGAGCCAACACCCATTTTGGTGGTACTGCAACTAGGGAGACAAGAGGATGTGGCAAGTGGTGAGTAGGAAACGGTTGGGGGAGAGGATGAGGAGAGTGGAGAGGAGAGCTTAGATGGGAGTGATGGAGATGATGGTAGAGATGAGGGGCAGGTGCCAGTGAGACTAAGGCTAGACATTTTGGGTGGTGTTCAGATCATGCGGAGGCCAAGGACTGGGATTGGGCAGAGGACAATGATCAGGGTTTCCTCCACCTCTCAATAGGGACATATAGATACTTTGCAGGCCTAGGTGCAAACACTGCAGGGACAACAGGTGCAGTTGTAGAGCTAGTTGGTTCAGGCGTAGGGTTTGGTTGCAAAACTATAGGCATAGTTGGCACAATCATAGGCATAGGCACAGACATAGGCATAGCTACCTCAGCTTTCCCTAGACCCATAGGTAGCCCAGTTGATAGAAGAGAGGGATTCTCTTAAACGGAGGGCAGCATAGGCAAAGGGTGTTGCTCAGAGGCTTATGGGCACTATAGAGAGTGCATCATTGTGAGAGGCCATTGCAAAGAGCTTTGAGATGGCCAAAGAGGCAGAGTATTATTGAGTTTGATACAAGGAGTTATGTCCTCCTAAGCGCAGACAGCCTTTCCCATGATCCCATAGTAGGACCAAGAGCAGGACACAAACAACCACATAGATCTTGGGGGTTATCAGGCCTCGATGGGATCTAGATGTAGGGACTAGTGGCAGGCCACCATCCATGAGACCAGCTCCATCAAGGGGTTCACCAACCAGCCTTGATCCATTTATGCAGGATTTTTGATATTCATCATATTCTTGGAGAATGTATATTGATTTGTGATCATATCTCATGTATCTTTCTAGACTTTTTAGTGTCATTGGACTTTTGGACATTTGTATGTATTTTTTATGAGTGATGATATGTAGTGGCGATGATTTTTGATGATGTGTTGCATTTGATATGATGATATGAGATGGATATGCATTTATTTCCTTGTTTATGTGATATGGATTTTGATATATAGTTTTGATGATTTACTAATTAACATGATTTTCAGGATGATGTGATATGATAATGATATGATGATGTGCAATATGATGTGTACTAATGATCGTATGCAGGTGGATGCTGATGATAAAAATGCTACATGTTGAAATGATATAAATATATGTATTGTTAATGATGTGGAAAGGTAATGTTCATATCAAATTCTTGTTTTTTGATTTTTGAAATGCCACAAATGATGATGATGTGATCAATGTTGTATTTATGAAATGGATCATGAATTTGTAGAAAAAAATGAATGAGGAAATGATATGAAGTTATATGAATCAAATGTTGTATGAAAAATGATAAATAAAATGATAAGGAAAATGAGAAAAGATATGAATGATAAATGATGTAAAAGGATTAATAATGATAAAATGAAATGAAATGTAATGATATGAAATGATGAGATGATAAAATGAAATGTGAATGATATGAAATGATGAAATGAAATGAAATGAGATGATAAAATGATATGATCTGATGAGATGATAAATGATAAATGATAATTATATGAATAATAAGGATATGGAAATGATAATGATGAGAAAATGATATGATGAATATGAAAAATGATTAAATAATGATATGATATAAAATGCAATGAGATGGAATGATAAAATGAAATGAAAGGGAATGATATGATGATGAAATGAAATGAAACAAGATGATAAAATTGTAATGAAATGATATGCAATGTAATGTAATAAAATGAGATGATATGTAAAATGCACTAATAAGATGAAAACGTAATGGAGATGGAAAATGGAAAACAACAATGTAAAAGGAAAATGACATGGACATGAAAATGATGGATGAGATGATAATGAAAGTGATATGGAAAGGCTTAATGAATAAATGAATGATATGAAATGATAAAGGATCAGAATGATATGAGAATGAAACAAAGATAATAAAAATGAGAATGCTCAATGATATGCAATGAAATGATATGAAATATGATAAATGAAATGATAATTCAACATGAAGGATAAATAAATGAGAAAGGATCTAAATTATATGAAAATGAATGATAAATGCGAAACTATATGATATGTACAAGACCTAGATGAAATGATAATGATTAATGAAATGAGGATGAAGATGAAAGATGATAAGGAAACAAATGTTTGAATGTCCTCCACAAATAGTCTAAAGATACATGACAACCGTTGATGCATCTGTTCAGCCTTGCAAAATTCTAATGTGAATCCAATATGCAGATATGTACATTGATCTAAATGAAATGCAACTAAACAAAGCCAACAGTTTGTTGAGCCTTTTCTTAGCTTTCTCGAATCATCATAGAGCATTTTAAAATGTTGGAAGTATGTACAAGCATCAGAGGGGAAATTAGCACCAATGATGACCTGAGTACAACTTTCATGATTTTTGATATAGCAAGCGAACACAAGCATCGAGGTATAATTGAACCGAGATGACCTGAGCATTTCTTGCATAAACAAACAAAGACTAACCACTTTCTGATGCAAATGTGGAACTATCATCAATGATACCCTTTGGAAATCGTGTTTCACGCCATATTTGCATCAAATTGATAGTTAACCTCAAGACAACAGACAAAGAAAAATCATCCTTCTTCCTTGCCACTCTAGTTTAGTACATCATTGAGTGTGCTCCAAAGAGATGATAGCGAAAAATCAAACAACCATTGTTCAAAATGTAAAACTGATATTTCAATCATTATTTGGATTTTAGATCATCTAGATATGAGTCATGATATGGTATTTTGCTAAAAAACCATTGTGATATGGATCAATGGCTAGATAGTTGTTCATGTGATTTGATTATTTGTTCGCATGATTGGATTCTATCATTGTCGAGCTATTTTGGTAGAACGTGAAAGTTGATTGCCCCCAGAGTGTGTCAACGTTTTCCCCCAGTATTTGACACAACTTGCTGAAATGAATATGTACGATGGTCAAGCCATGGTAAGACATTATCGCTCTAGGAAAATGATGGTAACATGATGTTGGTACGACCCTAAGATGATGGAAAGATGCATGAAATGAAGGCTGAGAAGTCAAGTGCAGAACATGAACTAATAGATGGAGAGCTACAAATAGCGTCTATTTGCCAGATTTTCACTACTTGTTTTTATTGCATTTTTCTTGATTGATTTTTTTTTTGTCGCTATCGAGATGCCTATTTGCCAGGTTTTCACCAGGGTAACCATTTTTTTTAGGACTTTTTTCTTATGTTTTTGTATTTCTTCAGGACTTTTTTTTGATGTTTTTTTTATTTCTTCAAGACTTTTTCTGATGTTTTTGTATTTCTTTAGGACTTTTTCTGATGTTTTTGTATATCTTCAGGACTTTTTCTGATGTTTTTGTATTTCTTCAAGACTTTTTCTGATGTTTTTGTATCTCTTTAGGACTTTTATAGATGATGATAACTGCTTCAGACATAATAATTTTTTAGGTGTATGTTGTTGATGGGTTCATCAAACAAGTCCCCTTCTGGCGTCGACAACTTGTATGCTCTTGAACCATATACTGCTATGACCACATAAGGACCTAGCCAATTTGGTTCAAACTTTCCTTTCTTCTCTTTGTCTTGCTGATTGTGTGGGTTCTCTTTTAGAACAAGATCACCAACTTGAAAGGTACAAAGTTTGACTCTGCGATTATAGCTGTGAGACATCATTTGTTGATAGGCTTTCAAATGATCAGTTGCTCGTTGTCTTTTTTCATCAAGAAGTATCAGTTCTTGCAATTGGGAAACTCTGTATTCATCATCTATTATGAGACCTTTCAATGATACTCTAAGTGATGGGATCTCAAATTCTAGTGGCAAAATGGCTTCTTCTCCATAGACAAGAGAAAATGGTGTTGCTCCTGTTGGCGTTCGATACTAGTTCGGTAGGCCCATAATGCGGGATTAAGTTGAACGTGCCAATCTTTCCCTGCATTATTCACAATCTTCTTCAAAAATTTCAATATTTTTTTGTTTGAGGCCTCTACTTGGACATTCTCTTGTGGATAATAAGGTGTTGAGTATCTGTGTTGAATATGGAATCTCTCACAAAGTTCATCAACATATTGATTCTTGAATGGTCATCCATTATCTGTGATGATGGAGTTGGGAATGCCATACCAAAAAATGAGATAATTGAGTAGGAATGATGAGATTTGTTTACCAATGAACTTAGTGAGAGTTATTGCCTCAATCCACTTGGTAAAATACTCTATCATGGTGATGATGAACTTTTTTCCATTTGAGGATGAAGGATGAATCTTTCCAACTAAATCCAACCCCCATTGAGAGAATGGTCAAGTTGGTACAAATGGTTGTAGTTCATGTGTTGGTGCATGAATGAGATTTCCATGTATCTGACATTTAGAGCACTTCATTACAAAAATGAATGATTCCCTCTCCATTGTAGGCCAGTAGTAACCCATTCTAATCAAATTCTTGGATAAGCTTAGTCCACTTGAATGAGTACCACAAATTCCACCATGAACTTCTTGTAAAGCCTTATTGGATTCATCACATTCAAGACATCGAAGTAAA
Organism: Sequoia sempervirens; assembly: GCA_007258455.2. Taxonomy (NCBI): domain Eukaryota; kingdom Viridiplantae; phylum Streptophyta; class Pinopsida; order Cupressales; family Cupressaceae; genus Sequoia; species Sequoia sempervirens. The sequence continues at coordinate 130,572 of VDFB02382848.1, forward strand.
GTACCATCAAGACCATGGTGATAGAGAGTGTCAATGATAAGGGTATTGCGAGAAGATTGGCAAATAAAGTTGTGCTTTTGGTTATGGGATAAGTCAAGTGGTAAGATGTCATCTTTTAGGTAGGCATAAATCTTTCCATACCAAGGTGAAATGGATCCTACTAAGTGGCAAATAATTTGGCTTTCAGGTGTGTCATAGGCAAGCATAAATGATTGTTCCACCATAAATTCGTAGCGAGCCTGAGTTTCTGGGAGTTGTAACAATGAAGCGATTGTGTCCATAGTGTCAGCTTCCTTGTTATCAAGCCTTGGAATTTGTATGAACTTGATGTCTACAAAGTATTTCTTGAAATTGCAACCATTTTCTTGTATGGAAACAATTTATCATCTTTGGTCTGATAGTCATCATTGATCTGGTTAATGACTAACTGTGAGTCACCGTAGACTTGTAATTTTGTGATTCTCCATTCCAATGCTATTTTGAGTCTAGTGATTAAAGCTGCATATTCGGCTATGTTATTAGGGCATGGAAATATTAGTCGATATGACCGAGGAATGGTATTTCCTTGACGGGTGACAAAGAGTATGCCTGCCCCCGATCCATGTTGAGTAAATGAGCCATCATAATATAATGACCAAGGTTGCTCTAATTTTTTTGTGAAGACATCAACATTTGGAAATTCAATGTGCATGGGATGTTCTTCTTGTAGGGGTGCTTCAGCCAGTTGGTTAGCAATAACTTGTCCTTTGATTGCTTTGCGATCAATATAATGGATATCGAACTTTCTTAAGATCAGGACCCATTTTTCTAATCTTCTTGTTAATGTGGCCTTGCTTAACAGATATTTGAGTGGATCAATCTTTACAACAAGATTGATTGTATGAGTTAACATATAGTGTCAAAACTTTTGTGAAGCAAAGACCACTACTAGACAAGCCTTCTTCATGAAAGTGTAGTTGATTTCATGACCTATTAATGTTCGACTGATATAATAGATTGTGTGTTCTTTTCCTGTAGAGTTTCCTTGTGCTAACAATGCCCCCAAAGATGTCTCTATAGCAGCAATGTATAAGATGAGTGGTTTGTCCGGATTTGGTGCTACCAAAACTGGTGGGTTCAAGAGATACCGCTTAATTTGTTGAAAGGCCATTTCACACTTATCATCCCATTTGAAAGGAACATTCTTGTGTAGTAGATGTGTGAAGGGTAGACATTTATCTGCTAGTTTTGGAATGAATCTTTGTATAGATTGTAGTCATCCTTGTAGTGATCGCAACTGACTGGTATTCCTTGGTGGAGGCATTTCCATGATTGCTTGTACCTTGGCAGGATCTACTTCAATTCCTTTTGTTGAAACTATACATCCCAAGAGTTTTCTAGATGTGACTCCGAAAACACATTTCTTAGGGTTGAGGCGAACTTTGAACTTTTCCAACCTTGCAAATATTTTGGATAATATCTCGAGATGTCCTTCTCTTGTGTATGATTTTTCTAGTATGTCATCGACATAATCTTCCATGAATGTGTGCATCATGTCATGAAAAATTGTAGTCATAGCTCTTTGATATGTAGCCCCAGCATTCTTTAAACCAAAAGGCATGATGTTCCAACAGTAAGTCTCCCAGGGACATGTGAAAGTTGTTTTGTCCCTGTCTTCAGGTGCAATCTTGATTTGGTTATAACCAAAAAAACCATCCATTAGTGAATACATGGAATGGATAGCCATTAGATCAACTATAGTATCAATTCTTGGAAGAGGAAAATCATCCTTAGGACATGCCTTATTAAGATCTCTAAAATCTATACACACTCTAACACTTTTGTCAAGTTTGGATATAGGAACAATGTTAGAGATCCATTATGCATAGTCAATTGATCTTATAAATCCCACATCAAGGAGCTTATTAAGTTCTTCTTTAACTAGTAGTGCCACATGAGGATGCATCTTTCTAAGTTTTTGTTTTACAAGTTTTACTCCTGGTTTAATGGACAAGTGTTGTATTATAAGATCAGGATCAAGACTTGGCATGTCTGCATAAGACTAGGAAAAGTTGACTTGATTTTCTCTAAGAAATTCCATGAACTCAGGTACTTCTTTATCTATCATTGATGCAGCCAACTGTAGAATCCTTGGTTTCTCTGTAGTTTCAAGATTAACTACTTTTGTAGGCTCAATCAAGATAGGAGATCACTCATGATAGTGATCCAAGAGAGTGTGAAGCATCTCATCATCTAGTGCCTTAAAAAGGTTTTCACCATCTAATACACTCTTTGTTTTATCTTTTGTTTGATCTAATACTGCCATATTTTGGTTTTCACCATTAAATATTTCTTTTTGATTTTTATTTTTGCAGCTAGGAAACTTCACACTCTCCTGAATAAGGATCTCATGCCAAAAATCACCAGTGGAACAATCATTTACATCATCTATAGAAAGGAAGTTTATGATAGATTTGTTGGTTGAAAACATAGGTATATCAAGAGGTTCAGATAGATCCCAGTCAATGAGATCGAGATTTTTTAGTGGTAGTAGGTCATTAGGTTGTGTGAAATCAGCTATTGTTATGGTCATAATGGAGGTGTCTATAGGATCTGAGGTATAAGGTAGATCAATGATGGTACTGTCCTCACGATAGTCTTGTTCGATTAAATTTGACTCGGTATCACTAGAATCATAGTTCCTCTGTAGTTCAAATTCATGTGGTTGGGTCCATGACCCTTCTCCTTTGATTAGAGTAGGTGTATACTTGTGTATCATGTCAACCCGTTTGTCCCTCCATAATTCATCATTATGGATGGTATCCCATTCGTATTCTCTAGAGTCTGTGTCATAGTTATTATCGATGAAATTATGAATTGTTGTCAAGCATGCTTCCCTTGGATCAAAACTTTCTTGTAATGTGAGTACAGTATCATTCAATTATTTGGATGTTGTTTCTTTTGAGCTAGTATCATATCCTAGTCCCATTTTATCTTTTGCAGCCAACCCTGGAGGGTCAATAGGCTCAACTACTCCTTCTTTTCTCTTTCTGATAGGACCATTACCATTATAGCCCATATTTTGCATGATCGAATATCCCTTACCATATTTATCAGTTTGTAACTTGTTATTGAGAATTGTTTCATCTTCATCTTTATAGAGCCAACTTAGAATATCTCTGTCCTCTCGATCTTCCATGGGGAATTTTTCTTTGATAAAATGTCCATTAAACTTTGTATTTGGCCCTATTGGTAACTGTGTTGATGTTGATATTATAGATATCTGATGTTGCATGATAGAAGGTTGTCCATGTGACAGAGACGATGTAGGAAGATTAGCCAGAAAGAGAGAATATTCTCCTTCTCCATTGTCCTTGAACCATAGTTGCTTGTCAAAGGTTTTGGTTTGCTGACTGATTTGTGTATCAAATTTTGGAGAAGTGCTAGCAGGAACTTCTCGATTGTTGGGAACCAAATTGTCTTGACTAGCTTTGATGTTAGCACAAGTTTGACTGTGAGAATTATTGGTTGGTATTATGATCTCCTATCTGTTATAAGGAAACTTCAGACATTGATGATATGTGGATGGTACAACTTGCATTTTGTGGATCCAATGATGACCCAACAAGATGTTGTAGGTGAGATCATAGTCTAACACTTGACATAAAGTATTTTCGATAAAAGGCCCAACTCTGATTGGTAACATGATTAAACCCTTGGATGCTCTTTCCTCATCATCATAGGCTTTAATAGTAATCTTTCTTCTTAGATCAATGGAATCCTCAGAAAATCCTAAAGCCTGAATTAATTTTATGGTACATATGTTCAAACCAACACCTCCATCTATTAGTACACATCTAACACGAAACTTGTGGACCATGACTTCTAAGTATAATGATGAATTATGGGGATGTGTCATGGAAACATCATCTTTTTCAAAAAATGAAAGGCATGTGGGTGAGGAAAAATGTCCCACCATGGCTTGAAATCGATCCACATCCAAATCATTGGATACAATTGTTTCAATGAGGGCTTTGTCTACAATTTCCTTATGCGCTGTAGAAATCTTTAAAAGTTCCAAGATAGAGATCTGAGCAGAATTTTTTCTAAGTTGATTGGTTAAAACATATTGATGTTGAGGCAAGGGTGTAATGGATTTTGAAGGAGTTCCTTTTAGGTAAATTTTAGCTTGTGCCCTTGTTGTTACATTAACTTCTCCATATTTTGTTTTCTCTTTGAATTTTATGACATTAACCCTCTCGTCATCGGTGTAGATATGATTGATTATATGCTCATCGATATGATTCACATTTTTCCCAGAAGACTCACCCTTTTGACAGTTGGGCAAAGGGTTTTGAAATGCTTGGTGGTCTTCGTTTGATTGTTGGTTTCCTTTGATTATGATGATGTCCTTTTCGATTAAGTCTTGAATAGCATTCTTCAAGGCTTGGGAATTATTCATACGATGGCCTTTACATCTATGATATTCACAATAGTATGCATCATTCCACGATGGTGGTTTCACACTAGGTTTGAAGTTACATTGAGGTGGTAGGGTAATAACGTTCTTGGCCATCAAGTCTTTAAGCATAGATTCTAGAGATTTCCCCAATGGATTAAAATTTCTTCTGTTGGAAAAAAGTGAAGATCATTGTGGATTCATGTTTGATGTACTTCCTAAGGCATTGTTGTTTCCATGATACCCTTGGTTGTTGGTATTATTTTGATTTTGAACAAAAGTTGGATTTTGGCTATTCCTCAGAGGAGGAGGATTGTTTCCTTGATTCGTAACCGAGTTGACATTTTTTATAGTTGTTGTTGTGAGGAATACTAAGAACAATTGGCTTAGGGGAGACATGATGTGCATCTACAACATCATCATTCACCACATTCTTGTTGCAAGTCCAAAACTTAGATTTGTCATTGTGGTGATTTGAGGAGCTAGGATTGTCTCTATCAAGTTTGATTATTCACCTCTAGACTAATGCACTTTCAATAGTGATTGAATTTTCAATCATTTTTTGAAAAGAGGGAGGACAATGAAGATTTAGATGATAACTCATCTCTTGATCCAAGCTGTTTATAAATGTAGTGATCTTTTCCTTTTTAGGAACATGACATGGATACCTAGCGAACAATCTTCTCCATCTCTGAAGAAATGTGATGAATGGTTCACCAGGTTTTTGTTTAGCCTTGCATAAATCAATCATTGTTATTTAGTGTTGTATGTTATAGGAATATTGTGAGATGAACTCTTTGATCAATTCCTCAAATTTTTTGACAGTCGGTGTGATTTTTGATAACCATTCCATAGATTGGCCTCCAAGACTTCATGGAAAAAATGCATTAAGTATGTATCCTCATGAGCAAACTATAAAGCAATGTTTCAAAAGTTCCTAATATGGTCATTTGGATCCGATTTCCCGTTATAACAATCAAACTCTTGATTTCACAATGCTTAGGAAACAAAATCATGTTGAGACGTCGGTCAAAGGGATATTGACAGATATCATCGAGAGCGTATATATTTGTTGTGGCTCCCCCTCGTAGATCTTTAATTTGTCCTTCTAGTGTTTTAACATGTTGAGTCAAGGTACTAAGATCAGATAAGGGTGTATCATCCAGTTTACTCTTTATGTTCTCAGTATCAAAATCATGAGGTAGTTTAGCTCCTTTGTCAGCTAGATATAGGAAATATTTTTGTTTTTCTCGAGCTAAGATATTTTCTACTGCTCGGAGAAATTTAGGATCTTGTTCAACTTATTTAAGGTGATGTTCTTCTTCTTGTTCATCCTCACTATCCTAAAGGGTTTTTCTCAGATCTCTGTCAGAAGTAAATGGATTCTTTTCTCCTTCGGCCATGTTATCTTCAAAAAGGGGATTTTGACTCACACTATAAAGAGGATCACTATTTTCACCTTCTGCTTGAGTTCTTGAAGCATGATCTTCTTGTTGAATATCTTCCTTTAGTTTATTATATTATGATCATGTAAAAATAGGCATATGATTTCAAGATGTTCTTTTAAACTTAGATCATAGTTTGATGAGTGTAACCAATGATGATGTTTTAATTTGATACGACTGAAAATCTTATGATATGACCAAAACTATGTTCCTAATTCATGGTTGTGGCCTCCAATGATAAAGGATGTCAGAATCCTGTTGGGAGAAGTTGAAACAAGAATTCAAAATTTTGTGATGAAAGGTGCACTTTGTAAGATTTGATCCTTGTTTTCAAAGAATGATCGGTATATCAAATAGCCTATTTCAACTTACTGAAGTATTTGACTAGGATGTGTTGAATATTCAATAGAAGGTTGTGGTATATAATTGAAATCAAGAGACTGACTGTGATTGTGTCATTGTGAGAGGGATCTCCTTTGAAAATAGGCTCATGAATCTAGAGGGTCTATAGCGTATTCGTGAGTAAATCCCCTAACAAAATCTTGGTATCTATGGAGAAATTTGTGATAATGGAGCAAGACGTTTCGACTCTTGTATAAAAACTTCCTTCGTTGTAAGGTTTTCTTATAACCTAGAGGTTTATTGGGTTTCTTGATTCTATTGGAAATTGATTTCTTGACAAATTTGGTAGATTTCCACTCCCTAAGCATGAGATAAAATGTTGATATGTTATTGGACCCAGAATGCTATAAACTTAGATCTATTAGAAATAATGAAAAGTGACAGATGTGCTATTCTATCCCCTATATGTGCTTCAGAAATAGGGATATGTGCCAAATAAATGGTTAAATGCACTTCAATATGTCCCAGATGTGCTACTCTGTATCATATATGCGCTGCAGGAAAAACGTTGTGACAATGACCGAAAAGTTTGTTTTTAAAATAGCTAGTGTATGCGCCAAAAGACTCAATGCGCTAAACAGACCCTACAAGTGCTGAATTAACTAGTGAATGCACTAGAACAGACCTCCTATGCCCTAGAATATACCCTATATGCACTAAATTAGTTGTTCCAAGGTAACTTTTCAAGCAGTTTGTGAGTAGTTTCAGCTAAAATTTGGCATGTTCATTTTAGATGATTTTTTATCTGAATTAGTGTGATTGAGAACACAACAAACATCCTAAAAATAGTTGTTTTTAAGTCCTATACTAAACATCAAGTGTGTTTCAAAAAAATGTTTTTCATAAAGTGTTTTCACAGGTTTTACACATGATAGACAGTTTAAACAGACTCACTCTTAGTACTCAGGTAGGTTATCATAATAATCAACAACCCACATCTTAGAACTATGTCGACTCACACAGTCGTGCTACCCTCGAAGGGGTGGCCTTGCTTTTTGTCTTTTCCAGGTGCATACTCAGAGTGATGGAAGTGGATACCAAATCCCTTTAGCAAACGGTCCTTGGCAGTTATATGGTGAGTATCTTGGGGGCAGATTCTTCCCTCCCCTTGCACTATGATTATTATGATATTCGAAAATTGACTTCGGTTGGATACTACACTAGGTTCGTAGTAAGGTTTTCCATTTGGTGTGGCAATAATAAACTCCCTCAGGAGACCTCCCAACCTTTAGAACAAAGGCTTTGGGGATGGTTATCTTGCACACTACCAGAAAAAGAGGGTTTCCCCTAATTTGCTTTAAATTTTATAGTGAGGCGGAATAGCCTGGCTTTGGCTTGAACCCACTTGAGTCGTTCCTCTTGGGTGAATACTTTTTCCCACAAGAGCAGACCCTTTATAGGATATAATAAAACAGTAAAATTGCATGAATATAAAAGGAAAGTCTAGTATTCTGGTCACCCAGTTAAGGGGAGAGCATAGACCTATTTCCACAAAGACAGTAGACACTATTCTTTTTAAAACCCAAATCACAATGATCTAAACTATTTGAAGATGTTGCTTCATAGAAAGCATGGGATTCATTTTAACCACAAGATCAGTGTGTGTTGACTATCCTAGATTGCTTTATTTTAAATCCATGTCTATCCTAGGGTTGCTCCTTTTTAAAACCAGATGTGACTATCCTAGATTGGTTCTTTTTAAGCCTGAAAAAGATTATGTCTGTGGAAGGCGTCAGACTCAGAAACCTGTTTAGTTACAACCTACATGCGCTTAAATATCACCTATATGCGCCACAAAAACAAGTAAATACGCTAAAATAGACCCTATATGCACTACAAAAAGCCGCAAATGCGCTAAAAAAACTTGTAAATGTGTTAAAATAAAATGGAACTATTATTTTTGTTTTTCAGAAATTGTTAACAAACTAAGTTGGGTAAATGCGCCATTATGTCTCGTAAATGTGCTGAAATAGTTCCTAGATGAGCCACAACAGTTCCTGGATGCACTGAAGTACCTGGAAGAGCACTAAAATAAACCACAAATGTGCTTTAGAAAGTTGTATATGCATTTCATAAATCCTTGGATGCATTAAAACGGAAAATTTTGTTAAAAAATCTGAATTCCAGAATGTGAAATCATGTCAAAAAACCTGCAGATAAATGTTAAAAATAGGGTAAGGCCCCATGGTGGGCACCAAAAATGTGTGGTCAATTTTATGCGTGTTATATATGTAAAAACAAATGAATCAAACACACCAATAAGACATTATATCAAAAACAAAATATTAAAACAATAGAGATGCAAACTCAGTATCCTATTATCGATGTCATCCTATTGTCCTCTATCTCTAGTGTTTTCATTGATTCCAGCTGGCTCTTAGATTGTGTGCTAGGCTCAGTGAATAGTCTTCCTAGAGAATGAGATTGAATATGAAATGCATGTAATGCTAAGCTAAGACATGATTATTCTAAAACATGATTGCTAAAATGAAAGATTACGATAATGCTATGGATAATAAAACTATAATGATAATGCTAGAGTATAATTAATCTCTAATTCAGTTGTTGTGTGTTGTAACCCTTGCTTGGATTGGAAATGTTATTTATAGATTTTTTGAAAGCTTCTGATTGGTTGATATGATCAATGATTGTGAAAATTCTTGGCAGATCGAATGGTTGAAGATGGATGAGAGTGAAGAAAAATAGTAGAAAACAAAAAGCAAGATTTGTTTTCTTTTCTGAAAAAGATGTAAGATAAGATGATAAAGATGAATTGTAAAAAATCATCTTTTTGTGAGATTATGGAAAGATTTTGAAGAAGATAAATAATGAATTATTACATTCAATTATTCATTCATGGGTGACGCAGAGGTTTTTTTCTTAAAATAGAATATTTACCCAAGATTTGAAGAATAATAGAAGATTTCATAATTAAATAAAATATTTAATTATGATTCTGAAAAGATATGGAAGATGTTCAATTAAATAAAGATATTTAATTAATCTTTTTAAGAAATGGTATGTAAATGAAATTAATTAAATAAAATATTTAATTAATTAGAAGAAAGATTTGAAAATAAATATTTAAATTTGATTAAATCAAAAAGACTTAATTAAATTCAAAAAGTGATAATTAATTAAAATAAATAAAGTGTATTTATTTAATTAATTAAGTGGACATATGAATGCGAAATAATTAAATAAGATTGATTTATTTAACTATGAAAAAAGAATTAAATGAATGAACAATATAATTAAATTGATTAAATTTAATTATAGGTAGAAAACTTTAGAGAAATTGATTAAATAATAAATATTTAATTAAATGCCAGGATTAATCAGATATGACCAATTTTCTTCATCTACAAATACATATTTAATTGTCTAAATCTTCCTGGAATTAAATAAATATATTAAATAAATTTTATTTATTTATTTAATATGTCACTAATTATCATAATTAAATAAATTTATTAATTTATTTAATTATCAGTCATAATCCTCTAAATTAAATAATTATCTTTAATTATTTAATTACCTAATTTAATATTTCTCTCATTTTAAATAAATAAATTATTTATAATGATATCACATTCTTAACTGTTAGTTCATTTTGGTAAATAATCTGAAAAATATTATTTATTGTCACACAAAATCCTTATTTTGAATTAATTTAATTCAAAAATGTAATCTTCTTCCAAAAATCAAGTAATTGAGCAAATTCTTGATTTTCCAAATTTGCTTTTCAGTCCAACTCTTATCTTCTTGATTTTTTGAATCTCATAAATCAAGTAGTCTTTATCTTCTTGATTTTTGAAAATCTTTATCTTTTTGGCTAATTATCACATTTATTCTCGATTGCCGATTTGATTTTATCAAATTACATCTTGACCACTCATTTAATAATTTCACCCTAACCCTAATAAGGGATTGTCACATGAAATCTCATCCACTAATTTTAGGCTTTGTCAGGTTTCAATCTCGTCCGTCCATCCAAAATTGTGTTTTCTATAAAATGACATTTTTCCTCACATTTTTTACTACACACACACGACTACGCATATAATTGCATTTTCTTAATAATTCATGACTTTCGCATACTTAATTCTAGTCTTAAGCATTATAGTCATTTTTTCATACGCATAGACATTTACACTTCATTTAGTCACTTCAAATCCTTCAAAGCTTGTTTAGGACATTGTCTTTGTTATCAAATTGCTCACACACTCGATCTGAGGGCAACAATCAGCAAGTTAGAAGGTGCTATGGAGGTGAATCATGGAGGCTTCACAGATAATATGGTATAATCATTTTATTTGTTTTAGCTTTCATTATACTTCATATCTCTTTGGGTTTTATTTTATGATCTAATATGCTAACCTTAATCCCAAAATTAACCTATTGATACATTGGTGAACCTGACTCCTTTATTTTTTTGTTTTTCGTATAGTTTTTTTTGTTTTATGTCATTTTTGTAAGTACAGATACAAAACACCACATTTGATTTTTATCGAGCCGCATATGTTGTGTCATGATGCATTTGAAGGTTAAAACGCTGCAATCGCTCTGAGGTGCCGCATACGCAGTCTTAAAAGATGCATTTGACAGACCTAGCTGCATCTGATTCTTTGAACGACTCATTTGATAGTCAAGATGCATCTGCTTGTTAGACCAAAACACGGGGCCATGACACATTTTTTGCACAGAGAGACGCATTTTCTCTACTGTGATGCATTTTCCTGGTAATTTTTTCTTCTTTTTTGGCATTTGATTTTTTTTTTTCTATTTTCTGTTCTTTTTTGTTTTCATTCTAGTTTTCATTTCTACATTTTTCCTAGCATTGGTTTTTCATGTTACTGATCTTTGTTTGTAGCATGTGGCAGTTACATTTTGTGGGCCCAATAATTTTTCTAAGACTCATAACATGTGATTTTGCAGGTTCGAGTGTCCAAGATTAATTCCCAAAACATTGTGCTTGTGATTTTTTAGAGTAAAACACATTTTCCTTTTGGTGCACTTAAAATTAACATGTCTTCCATTTTGTCTAATTTTGTTTGAAAGTGGTAGGTGAATATGCTCTCACCCTATGCAAACTAGGTGATCAGAAAGCCAGACCCACTTTATTTTTATGTAACCCTCATGCAATAACCGAAGTATCCTCTCCCCTTTCATAGTCATGCGATCCTGGGTATAAGAGAAACAATTATTTCCTCTAGAAATTAGGACTTCCTAGGGATTTCATCACCCCAACGCAACTCAAACCAGAAATGGAGCTAAAGCCAAGCTACCCCGACTGGTATATAAATGTGAATTTTAAGGGAAAACCTAAGATTATGAGTGTAGATGTGTCATACGAACCAAGTAGTACTCCCCAAAACCCTGTTGAGCTTAATTTCTTCAGGCTGGAGTGCCTCATAAATGGAGATTAATCTTATGCCCCATGTATGGCCACTCAAATGGAGGTCCCAAATTAAAAAATCTTGTGTAGTAAGCCCAAAACCTTCTATTTTCTAGTACAACATTGGTCGGTGTGAAGCCTTCCATGTCTTCACAGTCTTTAGTAGAGGTGATCAATCTGCCATGGGAGTTTCATGGGGGTTGGAAGCTTGGTTTGCCTAAGAAGAGAGTGCACTATAAGGGGGAGCCCGTGCAACCAAGCTTCTGGATTCACACGCTACTGATATGCAGCTGGGGAAACCTATGTGGAGTCTAGGGAATATTGTCTTGGCTTAACCATAGGATTGTACTTGTTCTCTTGTGTGTTTGGTTACTTTTCAAAATATCGTGCTTTCCAAGTGTTTGTTGGTTACTAAAACGAAGCAAACAACACTCAAACATTTGGAAACAAATAGTCAAACTTTCAACAATTCAATTTTTTAACCAAAACATCATAATAGTTGACTTTTTACATCCTGTAATGCATCTGTTAAACCCTAATCACTTTGACACACCGTATTTACCATACTTCGCAATGCATCTACTCTGCTAAAATGCATTTGATGCTCCAAACACCGCATTTTCCTATCTTGAGACACATTTTCATTTTGTAAAGTTGCATTTGAAATATTGGACCGCATTTGACATCTGTAAAGCCACATTTGAAAAATTGAACTCCATTTGACATCTCCAAAGCCACATTTGAGAACTACAATGCATTTTCTATCTGTAACGATGCAATCACCTGATAGAAAACCAAACACCTTCTCAAACTAGAATTCAATTCCAGACATCTTAGCCTACTATCAAAACATTTTTTCAAATGTCTCTCTTAGAAACTAGAATTGAAATTGCTCAAAACGTCCATCATTTGCATTCATTATCTTGCAGTTTAACCATAGGTTTAAAATTTACATATTTTAGTTGCATTCCTTAGGCATCATAATCATCATTTTTAACATAAATTTGTCCTTTAGTTTCATCTTGGTAAACTTTTTACTAGGCCAAATCTCCACACTTTGCAAAAACCATTGTCTTCAAAACTCGGTTATCTTGGGACTTACTCATTATTCCTCTTTTCGGTCATTGTCATTTTTGTGAGAACCTCCAAATCAATAGTCTAGTTAGGCAAGCTCACTCGTCATTTCGAACTTTTCATTTAGTCCCTTTAGCAAGTCCTTTTGATAACCTAAATTAAGACATAAGTCAAGCTTAGAGTGGTTAGTCAAACCTTTCTCCAAATATTGGCCAAACTTAGTCCTCATTTTAAACTTAGACTTTGCATTGTCCATCTTTAGTCCTCATTTTGATCATAGACTTTACATTAATCATCTTAATCCTTGGTCAACATTATCATCCTAGTCCTCATATTGGCTTTGACAACCTTGTCATTTTGCATCAATTATTTCCTTAGTCATCACCTTGCATTGTCATCCTTTATTCCAAAATACCAAAATTTTGTCATAACTTGTCATCCTAATTGTCATTTTGCATTAGCCACTTTCTTTAGGAAACATTGTTGCATTGTCATCCTTTATCACAAAAATACAAAAAACATAGGCTAGTATCATCCTTGCATTTATTCATCATTTTCATTACCCTCATTTGAGCAATTCCCTTTTATGGTGGAAACTAGAGTCCAAAGAAAGAAAAGACAAATGGAAAACTTTGGACAAGATTCTAATTCCAATGTCACCAATCACACTTATGACCCGAATTGGACTTTTGATGACCCATTTAGCAACATGAATACTCAACCTCTCACGACCATACCATCCTCATCAAAAAACCCTTTTGAACCATTCTTACGTAAGGATGAATATGGACAAATACTTGAGGAAAACCTAGAAGTAGCAGCACAAGATCCAGAAGCGGCCTATTTCATGGAACAAATGGTCTTATATGATAGAGATAGATATTTGGCCATACTTTTAAGTCAAGGAGCTAAATTACCTCATGGGTTCAACATTAATACTTTGAGATTGACACCTCCTGACAATAACATCAACAATACACATAAAATGTCCAATAGTGGTCAACCTCCAAACACCACATGCAATACCTTTTTTTATGCTACCTCACAAAATGTCACAATGACCATGAGTGCTACCTCCAACATTTCAAAAAAATCCAATTCAATAAATGCTACATCCATTGGAGGAACACAATCTGTCACATTTCCCACAATATCCACAATATCATCATAATCGGCTGGAGCCACCATTAGGTCCTCGGAAATGTGAGCAAGTTATTCCAATCCTCTCTATATCACTATGGTAAATTACATGGGGGCATCATCAAGCCATATAAATCCTCCATTGACAACTACATCTAGTACCATGAGTGCATCTTCATCAAATCATCCCATTGGTACCTCACTTAATCTTTTGGGAGGAAGTAAATGACATATCTTTGTTCAAGGACCACAACAAAATGTTAACACATCAACACAGTCTAATGCCATCACCTCCCAAGGACAAAATATGACCATTCCCCTTGTACAAACCCAACAATTTGGACAAGGCAATCAAAACACATAACCTATGTCATCATTCACACACCAAAATATTCATGGTCGCCATACTCCCCAAATATCACCCAAATGGCTAGGGGACACATCCCAACATACACATCCCATATTCATACCCACCAACATGTCCCAATCCAAACTTTCAATACCAACAACACGCAAATCAGAACACATCATACATGTCACAACAACATGTACCTCAACAACACACCAACATCCACTCACAACAAATGGGGAACTATGGTGTACCAATCAATCTGATGTATGGGGCCACAAATGACCCTATAATCGATACCTTGCAAGAAAAGCTAATGGGTCTAGTGAAGACCATACAAAGCATACAAATATTCAGCTAGAAATCAGAAGTGTCATACGATTTATCCGTATATCCCTTTGACATGAACTTATACATGCCACCATTTCCTCTGAGATATGTGTCACCTAATTTTACCAAATCCAGAGGAAAGACAAACCCTATCGAACATGTCTGAGAATTTGCAACCAACTATGTGGATGTCACATATGAACTAACATACTTGATGAGACTCTTTTCTAAAATTCTTGCAGGTCCTGCCCTTGAATGGTTCTCCACTTAAAAGGATTTCCAAACATGGGATGAACTTAAACACAAATTCATAAAAAATTACTCGTACAACATTGACATGGACACCTCTATTACTACCTTATGTAATCTCACGCATGAGGACGCTGGTGAAACATTCATCCCATTTTTCCAAAAATGGAGAAGTCTAGCTAGTCGTTGTCACATTGACATACCCGAAAAGGAAAAGGTGGACATGTTCATTCAAACACTTCTAGGTCCCTTAAAATATGTAGTACAGGTGCATTGTTGCACAACTTTCATGGACCTAGTCAAAAAAGGTGTCTAGATTGAGAAATCCCTTATTGCAAAGGGAGAGCTAAAATACGGTTCTAAAAACACAAACAAAAATCCTCCCATTGACAAAAATAAGTATTGGGTCAAAAATAAACGTGTTACCAACACCAGTGTTGTTGATGCCAAGGTTGTAAACACTATGGGTCTTGTACTAGCTCTGAAAGGGGTTCAACTACAAAACAATCCAACAACGATACTAACACCCCCCACCAATGCCACCCCAAACAACCAAAATGGTCAAAATAGTCACAACCAAGGACAATACTGTTAGACAAGACAATTCCCCAGGGGTCACACATACAATCCCTTGGGTGAGCCCATGGAGGAAGTCCTCAAGAAATTCCTTCATAATGGTCTCATCACACTTGAAGAACCAAAGCCATATGACCCAGGAAAATTTAAACCATCATGATGGGACGATAATGCTTTATGTGAGTACCACTGGGCTAAAGGACATAAGATGCCATCTTGTCGACAATTCAAAAATATTATGCAAGACCTTATCAAGAGTTGAATAATTGAATTAGGTGGGCCACAATTTCCATCAAATTCTAGCCATACCATTCATAAGAACCCATTGCAAGACCATGGCTCTAATAACACTTCCACGTCAAGTCCTAAGACAAACAATAATCAAGCCAACTACGCCTACTCCAAGTATGACTATTCTAGTGGACCTACTATAAACAATGTTTGAAATGATGATTAATACATCAACACCATCACAGTCAAACCAACACCTCAATGCAATGCCACTACTTGAAGTGGCAAGATCACCATAGATGGTCCACCTCTTGCTAGGAAACCTAAGATTACCATACCTGGTCCATCTCCTATGCAGTCACAACCCACCTCAACTACAAAGTAGTGGAAACCTAAGAGTCAATTTAACCTTATCGACCAGCTTGGAAAAACTCCCACACAGATTTCCATACTTGAGCTACTTCACATCTCTCCCATGCATAAGGCTATACTGGATAAAACCATGCAAGAGTCATCAGTCCCTAAGGATATTGATGTCAACCAATTTGAGACCATGGTGGGATACCTCACTACACCTCATCATGTCACTTTTTCTGATCAAGATTACTCGTCACCCAAGATCAACTATAATGACATATTACATATCAAAAATTTCATCTATAAGCACAAGGTCAGAAGAGTTTTAGTAGATGGCAAAGCAGGATTGAACATATGCTCCTTGAAACTAGTTAAGGCTCTAGGAGTTTTTGATGCATGCATGGACCCTAAAAAGAGTATAGTCATAAAAGCATATGATGATGAAGAACGTTCTTCATGAGGCATCATTTATCTTCCTATTAGAGTGGGACCAGACATTGTGGATACAACTTTCCAGGTCTTGGATCTAGAATTACCTTACAACATCTTGCTCGGCTGCCCATGGATTCATGCCCTAAAATTTGTTTCCTCCACATATCACCAATGCTTAAAATTTCCATTTGATGGCACATAAATCACTATATATGGAGACCCCAACCCTTTTCAATATTGTACCAACCTAAAATAAAACTAATTTCTCATCAACCGAGAAGCTCCTAGCTCCTCTTCTTCTAAATATGTCAACCCATCCACACTAGCATCATCTTCCATGACTACTCTATCCATGTCTTCCACTGTGCCACCATCTTCCACACTTCATAAGGATGAATCCAATGTCAAGATCTAAGACCTAGGTTGTAGAGATTTGAAACTGAATACGACATATAGCATCACAACAATACCCAAGTCTCCAAAGGTCTATGGTCGACCATGTTTCAAAATGGAACCCAAAGAAATTTTCAAATTTCCACCAAAAATGGTTTTCATAAAATGTGGAGACATGAGTAACGAGGAACTTGCCGATATTATAGGATGGCTCTATAAAGAAATGGCTGACCTACCTCCATTACCAATTAAGAAATATGGCAAGGGATATGACATGATGAAGGCTAAGGGATATGATGGAACTACTGGCCTAGGTAGAAATAAAACTAGACAAAGAGAGCCCATAAAATCTTTCAAAATACAAAAGTATCTTGGATTAGGGTATGGATTGCCCGAAAATGATGACCGACGTACCAATGAACTTTTGAGTGAGTGCATGCATGCTTAGGAAAGTGTCGAGACTATTAAGGAATCCTTTATTGAAACTAACTCCCAAGAGTGGGAATTTGGCTCCCAACAATCCTTAAGTGACTGTTGCCTCGATGATTTGTTCATTGAAATTAGGGAGCTTACCTCTGAACAAAAATTTTGGAAAACATTTAAAATCGATCAAGCACCAAATAGTCACAGACCCATTTACCTTCCCCAGGACATACAAGCCCCACCATCTGAACCCCATAATTAGTAGTTGAATCCATCTGAATTTCTAGATAACATTGACAACCATGACACTGAGTCATTTACCCCCTACTTTGACAACAAATATGAAACAAGTGAAGGGGAATATTGGATAGAGTCTGATGTGGAATTGTATGATGATAATTTCATCTACAATATCTATGAATCTGTCTACATGCTTTCTGCATCCTCCCCTCAATTCACCAACGTTGATGATGGCATTTCCCTAGTCTATCCACAATTAATCGATTGGGACCAACAAGGCCCTCTAGTCCTGGACACCTTTCAGAATGATGAGGCTATCACAGAATTTATGGGATTATGTGAGGGCATACCTAGTGGTAATCATAAGGCATGATTCACCATTGAACTAGATTGTGTAGCTTGCTTCGGTGAAACTGCTTCATCCTCCAGTCGCAAAATTAAAAATAATAATAAAGCAAAAAATGAAACATCTTTAGGTGAAAACTGAAAGGCACCTTCTGACAACAAAAAAGTAAAAACAAAGGACGTATCTGTAGGTGAAAACCTCTCTGAGGTGCCCAAACATGGAGGACTCAACTTTCTTCCCATAACCCAAGAGAAATCAACTATACTCATATAGGACACCATAGAAGACAACATATCAATAGCAGAAGATCCAAAAATGGTCCTCTTTGTTGCATCCTTAACTGAAGAAGAGAGACAAAAATTTCACAAATTCTTTGCAGAACGTAAAGTCAACTTCACATGGTCCTACGCCAACATGTCAAGACTAGACCTAGAACTGGTTTTGCACCATCTTCCACTATTTCCAAACGCCAAATTAGTTAAACAAAAGTTACGCAAAATGCATCCTCAGGTCACTCTATTGGTCAAGGTTGAGTTCAAGAAACTTCTAAACACTGGGTTCATACGGTCTATTGATTATGCTGAATGGATATCTAACCTTGTGCCAGTAACAAAGCCAAATGGAATGATCTGAGTCCACACATATTTCATAGACTTAAATAAGGCATGCCTAAAAGATGACTTTCCTCTGCCAAATATTGATATCATAGTCAGCCTCACGGTAGGATACAAGATGTTGTCCCTCATGGACGGTTTCTTAGGCTATAATTAGATTCCTATTGACCCTGAAGATCAACATAAAATAGCATTCACTTGCCCTTGGGGTACATATTGCTGGAATGTCGTGCCGTTTGGTCTTAAAAATGCAGGTGCCACATATCAGAGGGCTATGATTACAATCTTTCATGACATGATGCATAAAATAATGGAAGATTATGTAGACAACCTTTTGGCTAAATCAATAACAAGAAAAGATCATCTGAAGGTGTTAGAAACAATTTTCAAGAGACTAGAAGAATACAAAGTCTGACTAAATCCTAAGAAATGTGTCTTTGGCATAACATTTGGAAAACTCTTGGGATACATAGTTTCTCGAAGAGCCATTGAAGTTGATCCAACAAAAGTCAAAGCCATCATGGACATGCCTCCTCCCAAAGGAATAAGTGAACTCAGGACATTACAGGGAAAGGTACAATCTATCTGGTGCTTTATAGCACAATTGGCTAACAAGTGTCAACCATTCCAATATATTTTGTGCAAATGCATCCCCTTTGTGTGGATAGATAAATGCCAAGAATCCTTTCAGCAAATACAAGACTACTTACTATCACCGTCGGTCCTCATGGCGACCATTCACAAAAAACTTTTGATCTTATACATCTCTGCCAGTACTTCAGCACTAGGGCCATTACTAGCACAAAACAACCAAGAAGAAAAGGAAAGGGCCATATATTATATTAGTCAGACACTGGTTAGGTATGAACTGAATTACACATCAATTGAATGTGCTTGTCTAGTAGTTGTCTTTGCAGCTCAGAAGCTAAGACATTATATGTTGAGCCATCAGACATAGTTGGTAGCCAAGATTGACCCCCTCAAATATCTATTTAGTCATGCAACATTGACAAGACATCTGGCAAAGTGGGTCATGATTCTGAGTGAATACAACATTCAGTATGTAGAAAGAAAAGTGATCAAAGGAAAAGTGATTGCAGACCAATTGGCAGAAATGCCTATATAAAGTGATCACCCCTTAGTGGTGGATTTCCTAGATGAGTCAATATTCCATACAGAACCAAAGTCACCTTGGAGGCTATACTTTGACAGATCGCATACTAATCATGGCTCAGGGGTAGGAATATTGTTTATCACCCCTCAAGGAGATTCCATTCCCAAGTCTTTTTGCATAGCTTTCCCGTGCTCAAATAACATGGCGGAATATGAGGCATTGGTTACGGGACTTAGAATGGCAATAAAATGGAAAATCAAAGCACTACATGTCTATGGGGATTCTTAGTTAGTCATCAACCAAGTTAATGATGACTATGACACAAAAGATGGGAAGCTAATGCCCTACAAATGAATGGTTGACAACTTCCAGACATACTTTCACAGGGTGACTTTTGAGCAAGTTCTGAGAACACAAAACAAAGAGGCATATACCATGGCTACAATAGGATCTCTCCTCAACATTCCAAGCAATATGCCTCAGCTAGAATTCTTGATAGAACAACTGTTGGTCCCCGCCTATGATATTCTAGAATTGGAGATGGTCTGCGAGCTCGTTGGTCCCGATTCTCTCTGGTACTAAGACATCCATGACTACCTTAAGTCTCAAACCCTCCCCCCTAATTTATCTAATAACCAAAGGAAGTCCTTTATCCAAAAATCTGCAAGATATGCCATTGTCAGTGACACCCTTTATTGTCATAGCTTTGACGACACCCTCCTTAGATGTTTCGACACCAACAAAGCATGAACAACCTTACAAGAAGTACATGAGGGTATATGCAGGTCTCATTCGAGTGGTCCTACTATGGCCAAGAAGATAATGAGACTTGGGTACTATTGGCCAACCATTGAGAAAGATGCACTAGAATATGTCAAGACTTGTCACCAATGCTAGATTCACAGTGATTTGATTCATGCTCCAGCACAAGAACTTCGACCGATCATGTCTCCTTGGCCATTTGCACAATGGGGACTCGACCTCATGAGAAAGATCCATCCTACTTTATCCAATGGCCAAAAATTCATCATAACTGCCACTGAGTACTTTACAAACTGGATCGAAGCCATCCCCCTAATGTACATAACTAGCAAACAAATCTCCAAATTCATTCTTAACTATATCATTTTCTAGTATGGCCTTCCGCAATCCATCATCACTAACAATGGATGTCCATTTGAAAACAAAGATGTTTATGATTTATGTGAGAGATTTCATATCCAACATCATTTTTCCTCTCCATATTACCTGCAAGGAAACGGTCAAGCCAAGGTGTCAAATAAAACCATTGTTAAAATCCTTAAAAAGATTGTCAATGATGTTGGCCATGACTGGCATATTCAACTTAACCCTGCTCTATGGGCTTACCATACCAGAATTCATACGCCTATGGGAGCCACTCCATTCACCCTAGTCTTTGGAGCTTAGGCCATCTTGCCCATTGAAGTTGAAATTCCTTCCTTACAAGTCTCCCTAAAGGGTCTGATTGATGATGAGGAGTATAGACAATTGCATCTACACAAACTAGAGATGTTAGAGGAAAGAAGGCATAATTCCCTGGACCATCTATGGGCATATTAGAACTGTCTCTATCACAGGTACAACAAGAGAGTCATGGTCAGAAAGTTTGACATTGGTGACCTCGTCCTCATGCGGAACCCTAAGAATCAGGTTGACAGAGAAAAACTAAGAAAATTTGAACCAAATTGGCTAGGTCCCTATGTCATGATATCCTCCTTTGGTTTTGGAGCTTATCAGCTAGTGACTCTAGATGGAGAACAACTGATAGAGCCTATCAGTAGTCTGCATCTCTGAAATTTCTATGCATAGCATCAGAAAGTCAAGCTAAAAACTTTAAAAATACAAAAAAATTGAAAAATGATTAAAAAAAAGAAAAAAGAAAATAATAATAATTAAAAAATGAGAAAAAGAGTAAAGAGAAATCCCTTTGTCCAATGGTGAAAACTTGAAAAATAGGTGCTTTGGATAAGTACCATGGTGAAAACCTGGCAAACAGGCGCCATGCATAATCAATCATTACTCTACCATCTACTGTCACTTTATCTGTCTTTGCCAATGATGAGGCACATTTTTTGTCATTGCCATGACATCTACCATGACATCATACCCCTCCTTTCATGGTTGACAAATGGATGACATCAAGTCTTGCATATTGTCCATCTGGCATCCCATGCATATCCCTTTTGCATCCTTCAAAATTGGCTAAGTCTTGGACCTGACTAGGGGCAAATTTTTTATCATGTGACTGTAGTGGGTATCATGCATGGTATGGGAAATTGTAAAAAGTCCTGAAAAAAGACAAAAAAATCATAAAATGTCCTAAGAAAATGACAAAAACATCCTAAAGAAAGACCAAAAACATTGTAAAATGTCCTGTAAAAAGACCTAAAAATTGAAAAACGTCTTGAAGAAACCCCAACAAAGTCAAAATGTTTAGAAAACATGAAAACAAAGTCATTTATTGTCAAGTCTATCAAATCAATTAGTCTTTTTCATTTGTCTAAACTACATTGTCTTTGCACCTTTGCTACATAGGCAAGACTCACTTTCAAGTCCCTAAGACATTAGGTCAGTCCTTTTAAGTTTTTCAAAATAAAATCATGAAGCAATATTTGGTCATCAAGAAAAAGTCATTGGTCATGTCGAACTATGAGGTCTCTGAGTGTATGATGTAGGCAAGGCCATCTATCGATGTGCCCCCGAGGCCGCACTAGGTCAGTCCATTAGGGTTCATGACATTACACTAGCACACACATCAAAAGTCTTCAAGTCAAGACAAGTCATTTCAAAACAAGAAAAACTATTAAAAAAAATCTGGAAATTCTTTAATAAACATGACAATCACATCAACATGTCAATATCGACATTTGGTCAACACATATCAATTTAGTCAACTTCAATTAATTTGGTCAAAACAAGTTACATTATCATAACCTGTCAAACTGTCAACTCTTGGTTGTCTTTCAAATGTGTCCTAAAGAATAGCCTCTATCATTTATGCCTTAGGATGTGTCCTTCCTAGGCATCATCATTGTCATCCAAAATTTTTGAGGGATCCTCTTGACATTTAAGGATCACTCCTCTCGACATCAATGTATCTTTCAGATGTATCCTTTTGAAGAAAAACCTCTGTCATTTATGCCTTAGGATGTGTCCTTCCTAGGCATCATCACTGTCACTATCACTGGCATTTTGAGGGACCCCTTTTGACATTTAGGGATCAATCCTCTTGACATCAACATTATTCAGGATGTGTCCTTCCTAAATTTGGCAATCTTCGACATTTCATCATCTTGGCATCGTCAAAAACTTGACACCCTGGCATCTTGACATCATCAAACCTGACATCTTGACATTAAAACACATGGCATCCAGACACACTTGGAAAACACTTGACACTTGTCTTTGGATTTTTCATCATGTTACTAGTTTTTCAGTGAGATCCCAACAACAGGATATAGAGAAGCAGCGATGTATCATGACACTCATGTTACTAGTTTCTTAGCGATGTCCTGACTACAAGATTTAGAAAAACAACGACGTACCATGATAATGGCTTTATTTTGTCCTTTTGGAAATCATGCTGCTAGTTTCTCAAGGATGTCCTAGAAACAGGATTTAGAGAAGCAACGACATTTCATGACTTGTCTTGCTTGTATTTTTATGCTTATGGTTGGTTATGACAAAAAGACTAGGGCAATCACACTCTTAGTATGAGTCATGATCATCCTTTTTTGTGACTGCTTGTCTTACATAATGGTATGACCTTGCACACCTTGATTTATGTCATATCATGGTGTTTTTTGGCCATTACAATAATCTGCCCAATGATGATTAAGAG
>VDFB02382849.1:0-23082 GCA_007258455.2 Sequoia sempervirens
AAAAGATGAAAGAAAGCCAAGGTATGGATGCCTAAGATGGAGTTATAACTCCTCAATAATATCTAATCATTATATTTTGAGAATCAAATGTGATTTAAGTCGAAGGAAGATGTTTCATTTAATTAGAATGGACTATTGTGAATCAAGGGAAAATCTATGTACCAAATTACTGGGAGATTAAGGAATGAGATGAGGTAAATTGATGTCATATTCAAGACACACAAGAATGGCAAAATTATTTGACTAACGGGAAACCACTATAATCTGGAAGGGAATAGAGTAAGATGCTGCAAGGTATGTAGCAAGTTGTCCAGTATGCCAAAGGGTGAAGGTAGGATGTTATCACCGGCAGGACTTGTATAGTCTCATAAAATTCCAAAGCGGAAGTGGTAG
Organism: Sequoia sempervirens; assembly: GCA_007258455.2. Classification (NCBI taxonomy): domain Eukaryota; kingdom Viridiplantae; phylum Streptophyta; class Pinopsida; order Cupressales; family Cupressaceae; genus Sequoia; species Sequoia sempervirens. The sequence goes on from VDFB02382849.1 coordinate 394, forward strand.
ATCATTAGAATAGTTTTGATCTTTCTATGTTGATGGAACTGGCATAATGTTATGCTGGACAGACTCACCAAGGAAACCAATTTCTAATTGGAAAATTTGATTTGTTGGGTACCAGTCCTAAACAGAAAATTTGTGTAAAACAATTGCTTGATGTTCCTGAGAAGGTTATCTCAGATTGGGACACACAAGTAATGTTAAGGTTTTGTCTAAACCATGATCAACTTGTTGAAAATTCAATTGAATGTATGCTCAATTTATTACTTTGAGTCAGCCAGTCAAACAAAAGGGATAAATCAAATCTTAGAGGATTTGTGGAATACTTTTACTACAATAAACTTCTCTCATTGAAATATGACCCATTTGAAACATTATTCAGAAGGAAGGGCTGAATTCCTATAAAGCTAGGAGAAGCTAGGAAATAGGATAAGCCTTAGACCAGAAATGTTGTCATAAATGGAAGAATAGATCGAAATAATCAAGGAAAACTTAGTTGATACAAAGATTGAATTAAGAAGCAGTACTATTATGCTCAAGATGAACAATAGTCAAGGGAAATATTATTATACTTAGGGTAAAAACTAGTGTCAGTGATGGATGGTCTCGGCTTCTAAGTTGTCCAATGTTGTAAAGACCAAAGAGAAGGATGGGACCCACGGTGTAGTGTGCAATGCACCGACATTCCTTGTCTATTTGGGTTACACTAAGGAAAATTGTGTGTTAGCCAATGAGAACATGTTTTCTCTAGTCACTGTGGTATAGGTGTCACATGGGATACAGTCACTAATGTACTTATGATGTACATGAGTTAATGTAATTATGATGAATAGTTCATTAGAGAGAAAGTTTAATTGGAACACACAAGTTCTTCCCATACATTAGCAAAGTCACTCAATGCAAAGTCTAGGAAGGACGAGATTGCAAAGGGCAGCACTACGAGGGAAGATTATTTTGTTATAACAAATATATATATATATATATATATATGCAATTGGATGTTATAGATTTCTTCGAAATAATATAAGTATTACCCCATGCATATATGTATGTGCAACCATTGATAATGAATACGGATTGTAACCGTGGCTTAAACCTTGTTATACAAAAGCTATGCATAATACAAATTTGGTGATAGGAAATATATACCACGTTCAAAGGGGAATATAACTGTTTTAAAACAGCAAACAAATGTTAGCAAAAGCAATGCACAAGTAAAGTATGAGCAGCAAATTGAAGGTTAAGAAGCCACGTGGTGGCAATAGGCAACGCATAGTGAGTGAGAGTTATAAAGTAACTCAAACTCTAGTTTGAGCCACCATATGCAATAGAAGGGAGAAGGAATCGCATAAAGTCAAGCATATTAATGCTGCATAAAGTGGGTGAAATATTCTGAGCCAAATTTTTTCGTTTTTTCAAATTGCAAATTACAAACCAATGCACCCGTTAAGGTTAGCAGCTAAACCAAAACGATGTTGAAGCAACTCTAACCAGAATGTACACCAGGATCCCGATGTGGGCAAGGTGTGAGCATTGGTCAGAGGATCTTAATCAAATTGCTTATGCAAGAACTCTAACCAAGATGCGCCGGCAAACGATGAGCATGTGGTCAGAGGATCCCTAGAATCTAATGTACTGAAAGCACACTCAACACCAAGTATGTGCTACTCAATCCAATACGGAAATGAGGCAACCATATGGCGGAGATAACAGAAATTACAATGCTTGAAAGAAATGACTATAATGCTTGAAAGTACTCGACACCCAGAATGTGCTTTCTAACGCGGAGTGGGAAAGTAGCTACCATAGGGCGGAGGTAAATTAAATACAACAGCTAATATTGAGCGAAAAGCTGAACGTTACAAACTAGGATGAGCAATATAAAAGAACAACTAGTCAGTACTACTGCCAGCTTACAATAGATATCATTGCCTGCAGTATCAAGATATTAGATGCTCTTTCAAAATGGTGCACTCAACAAGAAATCTTCTGCAGAGTCTTTAAGGAAATCTCAACACCAATCCAATAAGGAAGATGCAGATTTCTCAAGACTGTTATGACAGATCTGCACTTTTCATCATATAACCAGCAACATAGAAATTCATTGAATGGCTCATAACTCACTCCTTTCTTACTCAAATGACCTAAACTCAAATGCAAAACACAACTAGTATGATGGCGCCTATGATGAAAACAAGAAACAAACTTAAAATGCCCACATTTATTTTTGCACAGATCCCAATGCACAGCAGATGGTACGGCTTTCAAGATAAGGGCGATCTGCTTTTAAAAATCACTGTCTTCATTAAAAAATCTGCAAACTTGAGAAAGATGACGCCTAGGCCTAACAATGAGAAGGGGATAATACCCAGAACAATATTTTTGTTGTTTTTTGACTTATGAATAAAAACTCAATTCTGCTGTAGCTAACAATGCAATATCTGGAAAATCACTAATATGCAAAACTGATCTAACAATGCACAAGCTGAATACAATGCTCAAAACCCAATGCAAAACTCACAATTTACGCTATCTCATCACTAGTTGCTATGTCACAAGCAAGAAGCAATGCCCGAGTTAGGAGGCCTTCATTCCTCGAAGCAATCCAATACCATTCTGCAAAGTAACAATACTGTAGACCAAAGATGCTGAATTGAGGATCAAAGTCTTCCTTTTATAATTTTCGGTTGACTCTTCTCGAAACCCTAATCTTCTCTTAAGAGTCAAACCCTAATCCCAAGAGATGGCGTCCTTTTCTTCACATCTTCAATTTGACTTCTTTTAATTAAATTCCTCACTTAAATCAATGCGTCCCACTTAAGGCTTAATTTGACCTTAATAAATATAAAATAATCTTTGATGAAGGCGCCACCCTCAAAAGACCACTTTTCAAAACAACATGAAGTCAATAGACTAGGCCAAGGGGGTCAACGTTAAAATATAACATTAAAACGTGACTTTTAATTAAATAGCTCAACATACCAATTGTACCCAGAGGCCATAAAATGAGCAAAGCCAAGTGATCAAACTGAAGTAGAGTCAACCATGCGAACCAAACATAAAGCGCGAGAATAGAATTGCCGTAGTAAATTCCACGAAGATACTCGAATGCAAGAAGAACATACCCATTGCGAAGCTCTCTGAAAACCCAGAAAGAATCCGCTATTGAAACAATCAACTCCGAGCCAGAACATCCTTCAAAATAGGAAACCCTAATTTTACCTTTCGACTAGCCTACGGGTCTCCGGAATAGGCCAACGGTCACTGAAAAGATCAGGCTTGAAACGGGGACATTACAGTGGGCTTGAGCAGCCACATGAAGGCTGAGATAAATGAGATAAAGTAAATCAATGCATAAGGTGAATATTATGCATAGTCAAGGCGCATACACTAAGATAGTTTTAAAGCGAGTGAGTAAAACTTTTTATAAACTAAAAGCCACGCATATATTGAATAAGGCTGCGCATAGTATTGAGCGCATAAACATTTTATATGGCATTTTTAATAAACGTAAAATGGGGGGCCAATAGTTGCGCAAAGCAAAAGTAGGAAGAGGCATTTAAATGACAAAGGAGCTAAGTAATAGGAAGCCAACGCACAACATAATGATGAGGTGTAAAGTATGTAGTGCATAAGATAAAAAATAAGTCTTAATGCATTTAACAGTGCATAAAGTAATATGAATTGAATCATTTACAAGAGTAAGTGATATTCATGTAAAATTTAATGAACAGATTATATGCACAGAAACTTAATTCAAATCAGACAAAATAACACAGCAAATACCCTGGGAAAACCCTCCTCTTGAGGGAGAAAAACCCAGCAACAAAGATCTCTCTTATATTTATAAACAGTGACAACACTTCACTTTACAATGAGGCCGAACACAAGGCCAATATACAGCACCAACTGTAGATGCAAGAACAGATGATAAACTATCTAATGTTCAATTCAGCCTTAGAGGAATTCACAGTCTGCTCTTGAATGATTTGCAAACTGCACTTGAATGATTCGCAATCTGTCCTTGAACAATTCGCAACCTGCTCTTGAGTAATCCGCAATCTCTCTTGAGTAATTCGCAATCTGTTAATATTCGCACTTGACAGTATTCGCACTTGACAATATTCGCACTTGACAATAGAATGAACTTGATGATCAACAATGGAAGAATGAATCTTGTATATATACAAATGAGAGAGGTCGCACCTCTTCAAGTTATAAGGTCGGCCAGAATACAATAATAAATATTAAATACAAATCATAAGGAAGGTCGGCCTCAAGTGAAATTATAATGTTGCCAAGAGAAGCACCCATCATAAGTAAATGACTCATATAAATAAATAGCCGATAGGCTACATTTATTATGTCTTCACTCGTGGCTGGAAGGATGAACCCGAAGCTGCTCAATAACATTAACACTCCCTCTCAGCTAGGGAGAGAACTTCCAATTGCTCAAGATAAATCAACTCAACATGATGTTAGATATCGACTCAATACGATATCAACCATAATGGCAACAACCACACTATGGTGTGTACAAGTGTTCATCACTTGTGTGATGTTTTCACCTCAACGTGACATTCACAAGTACAAGATATGTCATGGAGTCTCACACATGACATCCACCATGACTCAAGCTCAGAGGGTGGAAACAAGGGCTTACACCTCAAATTTCTCTGTCTCAGAGGAAAATGCATTAACAAGGACTTGCACCTCAAATTCTTCCGTCTCAGAAGAAAATGTATTAACAAGGGCTTGCACCTCAAATTCTTCCGTCTCAGAAGAAAATGCATTAACAAGGGCTTGCACCTCAAATTCTTCCGTCTCAGAAGAAAATGCATTAAACAAGGGATTTCACCTCGAACTTCTCTCTCAGAGAAGAACTCATTAAACAAGGCTCACTGATACTGAGACTCTTACTCAGTCAAGGCGGGATTCTCCACCATACCAAGCTTATCTCAGAAGTACTCAAACTTTATCCTGGCGAGAGGCTTGGTGAGAATATCTGCCATCTGATCATTAGTGCTAATGTACCTCAACTGTACAGCCTTCCTTAGTACCATATCTCTGATATAGTGGTACTTGATCTCAACATGCTTGGTTCTGTCATGAAACACAGGATTGACAGAAAGCTTCACACAACTCTGATTATCACAATGAATGATAGTAGGCTCCATTGATTGTTTGAACGAAATCACGCAAGGGAGCTTCACGAAGCAGAGCTAACTTCTCGGTTATACATACAAGCTGCAATGCTGGCCTACTGCTGTACTCAATACTTTCCTGAGGATGGCTGCTTCCTCACGCACCGGAAATCCCGCCCAAAGCGGAGACCCAAGCTGAAGCAACAACCCGGAGGTGTCTTCCGATCTGGCAGCACAGCACTTGTCGGGTCGGTGAAACCATGCCAACTCCAAGTACGCATCACAGTATACCTTAGCCCTTATCCAAGCTACATGCGCTGAAGTATCTCAGATATATTTTAGCTGCAACAGATATATGCATCTTTCGGATCACACATAAAGCCCGGCTAAGTGCACTCACTACCTAGCAAATGTCGAGGTCTAAGGTGTTAACTAGATACATCAAAGGATTAATTAAGAACATGCAGTACAAAGGTAGGATCCACCAAATCTAAGACTAGAAACTGCGGCCTCCTTCAATTTGTTATGTAGGTTAGTCTCCATAGGTGTAGACATGGTTGCAATCCATCATGCCAAATCTCTTAAGTATATCAATGGGTGTGCTTCCCTAGACTTAGAATCATTCCATCTGGTTTCTGCCAGACTTCTAAGCCAAGGAAGTAATGCATGAGCCCAAGGTCCTTCATCTCAAATTCAGAAGTCAATTCCTTCTTACATTCAAGAATCGGGTGATCTTCTCCAGTAAGGATCAGATCATCAACATATATAACCAAAATTAATGCATCACCATTGATTACCTTGAAGTAGAGATTTGAATCAGCATCATTCTTCAAGAAGTCCAAACTTGATAGGTACCGATCAATCCTTTCGTACCATGCACGAGGTGCCTGCTTAAGACCATACAGGGCCTTCTTCAGTTTGCAAACATGTGACTCCTTTCCATGAATCTCAAATCCATCAGGTTGCTCTATATAAACCTCTTCCTCAATCACTCCATTGAGAAAGGTTGTCTTCACGTCCATCTGGTGAATCTTCCATCCTCTAGATGCAGCAATAGCAATGATGGTTCTGACTGAAGTGTAGCGAGCAACAGGAGCAAATGTCTCATCATAATAACCTCCCTCTTTCTAAGAGAACCCACAAGCCACAAATCTTGCCTTGTACTTCTCAATGCTTCCATCTGCAGCATGCTTAATCTTAAATAGCCATTTAGAAGATACCACAGACTTGCCCTCAGGTCTAGGAACAGTGTCCCAAACATCATTTTTAAGAATTGATTGATACTCCTCTGTCATAGCATCTCTCCAAACTTGGTATTTCCGGGAAGCACTCAACCGCAGGGTAAATTTCGGATTCTATGTCCCGACTCATTAAGGCAACATAGCTGGAGAACTTATGTGGCCTTTTACTTTCTCTGAATGTGCCTCTAGGAGCTGCAAAACTTTCAGCCTCTTGCATAGTATGCCTGGCCCATAGAGGTCTCTTTTTCCCAATTACAATGTCGGTAGGCCCATCGGTGGGTTCCAAGGTACAGCAGGGATCAGAGTGTCTTCTTTTGGTTCTGAAGTCTCCCTCTGAATCTCAGGAGTATGGTCAACTTCCATATCCTAAGGAGATTCTTCATTATCAATCTCCATATGAATCCCCCTGGATCTTCTAAATGCAACATCTTCTTCGAATGTGACATCCCTACTGATCTCGATCAACTTCTGACCTGGAATGTAAATTTTGTAAGCTTTTGATGTCTCACTGTAGCCCACAAATATTCCCTTCTTGCCAGAAGGCTCCAACTTGGTTCTCTTTTCCTTGGGAACATGAATATAGACAGGACTTCCAAAGATCCTCAAATGACTGACTTCAGGCTTCTTCCCTGTAAAGGCTTCTTCAGGAGTCATATTCTCCAATATCTTATGAGGACTTTTGTTTTGAACATATACAGCTGTCCTGGAAGCTTCTGCCCATAAGAATGTTTGCAAATCTTGATCATGGATCATGGCCTTTGTTGCTTCCACGATCGTCCTATTCTTTCTTTCTGCAACACCATTTTGTTGAGGATTATAGGGGAACCGCAGAACTCCCTCTCCTTAATCCCTGCATCAATACAAAAATTCCGAAAACTACCAGAGGTGTATTCTCCACCATTGTCAGATCTGAGGACCTTAATTCTTTTACCAGAAAGATTTTCTACCAAAGCTTTAAACTCTTTAAACCTATCCAGCACTTCCTCAGATTCTTTAGATTTCAAAAAATAAATCCAAGTCTTCCTAGAGTGATCATCAATGAAAAGAACATAATACAAGAAACCACTTGAAGAAGGAACAAACATAGGTCCACATAAATCAAAATGAATCAGGTCTAAAATACACTTAGATCTATTTTCTCTACTATGAAAAGGGGCTTTTATGTTCTTACCCAATGCGCAGCCCTTGCATGTGCCTTCGTGCTCCTGGTTGAATTTAGGAAGGCCCGTCACCATCTTCTCCATAATAGGTAGGGCTCGGAAGTGTAAGTGAGCCAATCTCCGATGCCAAAGATCACAAAAACTTGAAGAGTCATGAACCAAAGCTTGTAAAGAACGAGTGCAAACCTTGTAGAGGTTATCATGTCTAACTCCAATTACTTGAGCACTCTTGAAGCTAGAGTTTTCCATCCAAACTAGAACTTTTCCTTTGGAGAAGGCAACTTGATATCCTTTATCTTCCAAAGCTGAAATAGAAATAAGATTGCGCTTGATTCCAGGAACATAAAGAACATTACCCAATTGAAGCGATATGCCGGAATCCAAATGAAGTGTAGAGGTCCCAATTCCTTTCACGGAGTAGCTAGCATCATCTCCAATGATGACTTGTTCAGAAGACTCCTTTTCCACCAAACTTGATAAGTGCTCCTTAAAGCCGGTAATGTGTCGAGAAGCACCACTGTCGATTATCCAAGTGTTGGTGTCGGAAGGTAGGCTGCTTGATAATGCCGAATAGAACAAATATTCACTTGAATCCTTTTGAGGAGAGGCATCATCAACATCTGCAACGGTGGCCTGTTGCTTAGGTCTAGTTGGACAATACTTAGTGAAGTGCCCAAACTTATCACACCTAAAACATTGAATCTTGGACATATCTCTCTTCTTCTTGAATGGAGGTGCATCATCATTTCCCTTGTCCCGATTCCTCTTGAAGAATCCTTTCCTTCCATCTTTTCCTTTCTTCTTTGATGCATGGTAGGCGAGAACATGAATGTCTTCATTCTTAGAACTTTGACCCACGCCTCTTGCCACTAACCTTGATTCTTCTTGAATGCAATCAGATCTTAGGCGATCAAACTTAGGTAATTTCAATCTTGCACTGATTCCTTGAATGAAGGATTCCCAAGACAAAGGTAGCCCATTGAGGGCGAGCATGGTCAAATCCTTGTCATCAACCATATACCCAATTGTTGAGAGCTGATCTCTCAAATTTGAAATCCTCATAAAGTATGCAGTAACAGATTCTCCCTTTGACATCTTCACATGATGCAATTGATGCTTTAGTGCAAGAGCTCGGCTGGTATTGTTGACTTCGTACATCTCTTCCAAGGTCTTGAGCATATCTCTCGCTGTCTTCAACTTAGAGATGATAGGAACAATATGATCCTTAATGAGGATCAGCCTTAATATCTTCATTTGCTTTAATGTCTTTCTTATTACTTTGCAACTTTTCTTCTTCCTCCTTAGGTTCGGAAATGCTAGACTCACGAACTCACCCAGTGTTTCCACTTAAGGCCGTCCCTAAATCTCCATGAAGTGAAGTTAGATGCACCTTCGAGTCTATCTTCAACCTTCAAACCATTCACCATCTTGACTGATGTAGATAAGTGAACAACAAAAGGGTATGCTGATTTGTAATAATCTAATCACAATCCTCTCAAACCTGGCTCTGATACCATGTAAAATTTAATGAACAGATTATATGCACGGAAACTTAATTCAAATCAAACAAAATAACACAGCAGATACCCTGGGAAAACCCTCCTCTTGAGGGAGAAAAACCCAGCAACAAAGATCTCTCTTATATTTATAAACAGTGACAACAATTCACTTTACAATGAGGCCGAACACAAGGCCAATATACAGCACCAACTGTAGATGCAAGAACAGATGATAAACTATCTAATGTTCAATTCAGCCTTAGAGGAATTCACAGTCTGCTCTTGAATGATTTGCAAACTGCACTTGAATGATTCGCAATCTGTCCTTGAACAATTCGCAACCTGCTCTTGAGTAATCCGCAATCTCTCTTGAGTAGTGCTTAATCATTAATATTCACTTAATGATGTGCATGACAATGGGAATGGGCAGTGATCCAACAATGGAAGAATAAGATCATATATACAAATGGGAAGTCACCTCTTCAAGTTATAAGGTGTGGAATACTGGCCATCAAATATTAAATACAAATCCCTTAAGGAAAGTGGAAGCCTCAAAGTAGAATTATAATGTGCCAAAGAAGAGAAAACCCATAAACTCTATTCTGGGTCCTTTGGTTTTAGCCCGAACCCATGCAAAATAAGTGTGATTCGGGTTGAAAGTTCAGTTCTCCCACAGGTTAGCACAGGTTCTTTCATTTTCAACACGGGTTCTGCGTGGGTCCTTCACGAGAGGAACCGGGTTGAAAATCAGAGCTCTAACAGCTGAGGAAAGCTGAGGAACCGCGCGTCTAAAAGCAAAAGGCAAAATGTAACTTAAAACAAAGCATAACCCTAAAAGTGCCCAGATTGCCTTATATTGACTTGGCTGACCAAATGAGGCTCATTTTGCAAACTCAAAAGAGCAAAAACACCATTTTTTTGCCTCCAAGCTAAAATAGTTGATTTTTGCAGGTTTTCTCTTTTTTTTCGAAGGTGAGATTGTAAGAGCTACGAAGGAGTTCAACTGATAGAAACAAGAGAGGAATAGGTGCACTAAGAAGATCAAGCAATCAAAGGTGAGTGAATCTATCCTCTTTTTTTTAGTTTTCAATAATTTTTTTGAAGATTTTTCAAGTTTTTTTTTCTTTTTCTAGTAAGGTTTGAAATTTTTTAAGAACATTTTATGCAAAATAAGGGGTTATAATGCCCATTTTTTCTAAAAAAAATTACTTGTTTTTTATTTATTTTAGGTTCATATCTTCATACAAAATGGCCGATAGTTCTACTTCAGTTGGAATGGGTGCAAAGAGTCAATTTAAATATGATCCAGGCTCACCTCTTTGGCGACATACGACAATGATTCAACAACTTCCCGGTGGTGGGGGTTATGTTTGGCGTTGCAGCCAATGTGGAACTACATATAGGAGCTCGTACTTTCGAGTGAAAGCCCATTTATGTGCTATTGGTAATCAAGGAATAAAACCTTGCCTTGGGCCAAATAAAAAAGGGTTGACAAAGGATCAAATAATGGGTTATATTAAAGAACAAGAGGATGCTGACAATGCATTCAAAACACCAAAGGCTACAGACCATCCTCTTATGAAGAAAGGTAAAAATAAAAGCAAAAGCTCGCAAAGACTTAGTGGCTTATCAGAACCGGCTAGCCCACATCCTTTCATGGAAATGGCACAATCTTCTGAAGGAGAAAATATTCCGGTGACACGAAAAAGAGGCCCATTGGATAGAGCCTTCAAAAATGAAGCAAGGGAGTTGGCAGATGAGAGCATTGCACGTTGCATTTATGGCAATGGGCTTCCTTTCAACCTTGTTAGATCACCTTATTGGCAGGAAATGGTGAAAGCCATTTCTAAGACAACTCCTGATTATGTTAGTCCTAGGTATGAAAAGGTGCGGACCACCTTATTGGCAAAGGAGAAATCTTCAGTAGAGGTAGCATTGAGAGTAATCAAGGATACATGGGTCGAAACAGGTGTGTCCATCATTTCTGATGGATGGAAGGGTTGCAAAAATAGACCATTGATCAATGTTATAGCAGTATCCCCTAAAGGGGCGATGTTTTTGAAGGCAGTTGATTGTGAAGGGAAAATAAAAGATGCAAGTTTTGTTGCCAATATCCTCATAGAATCCATTGAAATGGTGGGGCCTGAAAACATTGTCCAAGTCATAACGGATAATGCTAAAAACTGTAGGGCAGCTGGGGCTATAGTGGAGGCTAGATATGGTCACATTTTTTGGACACCATGTGCAGTCCACTCACTCAATTTGATAATGCAAAAGATTGGTACACAAATTGAGTGGGTCAAGCAAATCTACGCAGAGGGTGAGGAGATCCAAATGTTTGTGACTAATCATCATATGTCACAAGCCATCTTCAGGACCTTCTCCAAGTTGGAGTTGCTTAAGGTAATTTAAATCTGATTTTTTAATATAATTTTTTATTTTTTTATTTTAATTTTTCATTGCTGATTTGTGACATGCATTTTCTTACAATGTTAGGTTGCTGAAACTCGATTTGCATCTCACACAATTGTCTTAAGATGACTTGTGAAGGTGCGACAAGCCTTGGGTTTTATGGTCATCAACAGTTTGTGGAGTGTATGGAGGCAATCAAGCACAGAAAGAGCCCAAAAAGTGAAAGCAATGATCTTAGATGATGAGTGGTGGGCTCGTGTGGAATATGTTTTAAATTTCACCGAGCCTATTATGAGCATGATTAGGTATACTGATACTGATCGCCCATGTTTGGGTGAAATTTATGATGGCATGGATTCTATGGTGGAGAAAATAAGAGCAATAATAGATGCCAAGGAACATGACCCAACGGAATCATTTTTCAAAACTGTGCAAACTATTATTGTTGACCGTTGGAACAAGATCACCCCTTTACATCTCTTAGCATTTGCTTTGTCACCAAAGTATTATAGCAAAGAGATACTTTCATTGCCGAGGAGGATGGCACCATATAGGGATTTAGAGGTTGCTGCTGGCTATAAGGCTGCATTTAGAAAGATATTTGTAGATGAAGAAATCCAAAGCATTGTCATGGGCAAGTTTAGCCAATTCATAGCTGCAAAAAATCATGATGTTTCTGCTCATCTAGACAGATATAGGAAAGATGTTGATGATTGGTGGTATCTACATGGTCAAGGCTCCATTTACTTGCAACCTCTTGCAATTAAAATACTCTCCCAAGTATGAATCTTTTTATTTATTTATTTTTTTCGTTTTTCATTCGATGCTATTATGCTATATATTATGATTATTATCGGCAAGTAAAATTAAATACTAATAGTAATTACTAAATGTTGTGTGCATAATCAACAGGTTGCAAGTTCCTCTTCAGCTGAGCGGAATTGGAGTACATACTCCTTCATCCACTCGGTCAAGCGCAATCGTTTGGGTGCAAAAAAAGCAGAGGATTTGGTCTATGTACACTCCAACCTTCGTCTCTTATCACACAAGAAACCTGAATACAATGAGGGTGTGTCAAAGAATTGGGATCTCACCCCTGAGTGTGCTGATTTAGATGCTACAATTGCACAACTTACCTTGGCTTCTATGGATGACAATGAGGCAACTAATGCACCTAGTGGGAGTGGCAATCCAATTGATGGTGGTTCAAATGAAATTGAAGTTATTGAACCAATTGAGGATGATGAGGATGATGAAGTTGAAGAATAGTAATACTGAATTAAATATTGTCATGATTGTAATTTGAATTTTCAATGTGTAATGACATTTTAAGACTTGAGTATTTACTATTTACTTTTTTGCAAATTATGAATATGATTACAGATTATATGAGGTATTACCGTATGGCGTATTTCATTGTTTCAATATTCTATGGCATTATGGCATTATGATCATATGATTATAATTTTAAGCATGCTTATGAGTCTATGGCATTATCATTATGTTTATAAATTTTAAAATTTATGTAATATATATATATATATAGTACAGCCGTACCCGAACCCGAACCCTAGGAAAAAAAAAATTTGCCGAACCGGCTAACCCAAACCCGAACCCGTATCTGAATCCGTACCCGAACCGGCAACTTAGCCCATAAATAAATGACTCATATAAATAAATAGCCGATAGGCTACATTTATTATGTCTTCACACGTGGCTGGAAGAATGAACCCGAAGCTGCTCAATAACATTAACAATTCATACGTTGTTGACTTTGTCAAACCTGCGCATAATGAAAGGGTGTGTAATATGAATGGTGGCGCCATATTTTGGGAAGTATGAATCAGTGAGAAATCTTTTGTTGTGCAATAATCCAACGCACAACGTTTTTGAGAGCATGAGACTTGGTCTTTTCCACGAGCTGGCTAAGGTAGTAGACTTATATTGCAATAAAGAAACCTATAGGTTGCATTTCTGAGTTTCAATCATTGTTGTCAACCTGATAAGAGCAACTCATCTTTAACAAAGAAGCTGGACTGTATATGTGTTTGCAAACTAGTGTTTTAAATAGCCACATCTCTCTTATTGAGCTTAGTCGATGCATTTGGAATTGGAAGGTGTCGGATTTAGTAGCTTATTTGTAGCATTAAGATGCTCAGATTTTAGTACAAATAGAGGCATCCTCTCTACCTTTTGTTACACTCATTCATTTTGATTTCTCCATTCGTTATTCTATTGTAGTTTTTTGTGCAAGTGTATTTTTGAGAGCTTTTGTGAGAAAGAGAGTTGTTTGTGAATTTGCAATTGTTGAAAGTTCTTTCTGAAGAGGCTAGAGTTTGGAGATGGGTCGAGCTTGGAAGGAGTAGCAATTGTAATTATGGAGGTTGAGCTTGGAAAGCAATAATATCAATTGGAGCTATAATTCCAGGCATGTTGATTTCTATTTCTCTAATCTCTTTATGTTGACATGTTATTTGTCTATGAATGCCATTGTTTGTGGAAAGATGAATTATCTGTTTTGTTGAACTTGCTTGTTTGATCTCTCAGTCATTCTTAATTTAAGGAGCTTGCATGATCTTTGGGTGATTTATTGAAATCTTATTGGTTGATATATATATTCCAATTACCGAAATTGTGTGGTTATATAAGATAATCTTAGTGTATTGGCTTAAAATACCTAAATAGTCATAGATTATATATACTTCATAGGTTGTGAAGTATGGGAATTAATATTACATTGAAGTGCTATCTTGAAATTGTTAGCTTATGATGCTAGGTAAACCTTTTTGGATAATGAGCCTCGTAATACGACGGGAATGATGGCATGATAGACATGTCATTATTGATAGATTGTGATGTTATGCAAACCATGTTGATAGTCTATACTTGATTGATTACTCATATCTCCTTGTAGTAGGAAGAGAATCTTTTCCCTAGGGTTAGATTGTATACTTGATTGTTATATCAATATTCAACATTGGGGTTGAAAAATGTATTTTATGATTCTGTTATTTTCTTATTTTTTGAATAAGAGTCTATTCCTATTCACGGAATTCTAGAAGAGGACTCACGTTCCGGCAACCCAAAGCCATATTGAGAAGAGGACTTGTAGGTGCAGAAGCACAAACTTCTCTTAGGCTAATGTCCTCCAGTTTATATACAAATGTAGTGAACGTTGTAAACATGTGAATATTTGAGTCATACTGAATGTAGAGGCTTAAGATTGTTTATGATCACTTGATTGTTGATTATACTTTTGATTGAAGTCATTTATTGATGAGAATATACTTTTGATTGAAGTCATTTATTGTTGAGATTATACTTTTGAAAATGGAGTCATTTAATGTTGTGAGGTAATGATTACCCGTATGGTTAACTTGGTTATTCTTGGGGGTAGGATAATCCATGGGAAAGGGAGTAATCTAGTTAGTCATTTGTTATGTCATCACCTTTTTAGGTTGAAACTATGTTTTGAATGAAAGAGTATGTGTGGTCAAATACCAAATCGAGCTAAGGGTGGGTGAACATACGACCTCCACTCGAAGTACTAGGTGATGAATTATTTGGCCAAAGTAGTGTAAGTAGCCACTATTTACACTATCGATTCACTGCGATCCAAGATTGCATACTAGGCAGGTAAGTCATACATGTAGGTTGTAGCCAATGTATGGTAACTCTAGATATGTAGGACACAACACCATGCTCAGGAAGGCCAGTATTATGAGGTTATCAAACCAATCTCTTTGTCGAAGGGTAGGGCCATCTTACCAGTTAGATAGATGTGCAAGGGACTGCAGTAAGTCTGTGGTTGGCAAAAAAGCGCTTGAGTGATGCTCTCCCTCATACAATTGGCGGTCGGGATTGGAGGATGTATGCATCAATATTGGGGACAACTAGAATGTATGCACCAATAATGGGGACATCTAGAATGTATGCACCAATGGTGGGGACATCTAGGATGTATGCCTAGGAAGGAACATCTGGACCATTTGTACCTCCATTTCATTAAGCTCTTGGAAGCTATGTATGTGATCGTGTATCTCTATCTCTATGAAAATTGTAAATGGAAATTGTTATCATTACATGGGTTTATGTAATATGGAATTGTTACTTGGAATTTTGTAATGTTTCTTGTAATGCAATGGGAAAGTTTGGAATGGGGTTATTTCAAATGTGGATATTGTTATTGTTTTAGAAAAGAAAAATTTTATTGCTAAATGTCGGTATCATAAACTATTCACTTGTGGGTAAAACATAGTAAAAATCAATGGGTAGAACAATGGGCATGTCACAAATATGGAATTCTAAGTTGTAACTTATAGTTTTCCATAATTGGCTTCTAATGTAGAGGTGGTTTCTAAATAAGTGGATTTCTAAGTTGTGACTCATGGTCGTCCATACGTAGTTTCTTGTGTGGTTGCTCAAAAGGAGCAGATATTAGTCTCATGGTTGTGCTCGCAATGCTTGTATTCGTCTCATGTTGATGCTCATATGAGCAGAATATTTATAAACGATTAACAATATAAAAAAAAATGTACCTTATTGCTTTTCAATTTTATAGTTGAGCTCTTGAACATTATTAAACATTCTATAGAGCTTAAATCCAAGCAATATTGGAATATATGACATTGAAATTCAAAATTGACCATGAAAATAGCATTCAAAGTTTCAGTTAAACATCAAAATGCAAATACAAAATTGTAAGAATGAATATCTAATTGTTATTTTATCAATGCTCATGAAAATACAGTTCAAATTTTAAAATACTCCCTCTTTTTGTTATTTAATTTAAATATGTTTTTTTCCTTAATTTTTAAACAATTATTAGCATGGGTGATATTAGGTTGTCTCTGGGGTGTCTTCAGCAAATTGGGGGTGTCCTTCAATGTCGTAGGGATTCAAGATATCCATACCCAAGTGTCATTGGGACACCGAAAAAATCCCAAAGCATTTTTGGAGACATGAGTTGAAAATGCTGAAAAAAAATGGGGACGGGAGATATCCAACCTGCATCCCTGAAATGTTCAGGATGGCCCCAAAGGATAGGGACTGCATCCCCATGGAACTACATACACAAATCACAAAACTTGAGATGCCAGCAAGGACCAAAGGGTCCCCAGTTAAAACAACTAAGAAAGGATTTATATAAATTATCTTACAATCATTTGGTATAGGTCAAGAATCCAAGTATCTGAGTGTGGCTAAAATTGGGATTACATTCTATGTGCAAAAATGCCTCCTACGAAAGTGCAGTAAATGCTCACATTGCTTTACTGTTGCCACACTAAGAGAGAATTTATATAAACTATCTTATGATCATTTGGTATAGGTCAAGAATCCAAGTCTCTAAGTGGCTAAATTTTGGATTACATTCTATATGTGAAAATACCTCCCAGGAAAATCCAGTAAATGCTCACATTGCTTTCCGTTGCCCCAGCATGCCCAGTACATTTCCAAACAGCTAACACCAAGAAATTGGGGGGAACCTGGTGTGAGTGGGATGTAGGCTGTATTTTCAGAAATACTATGACAAAGCTTTCTGGTCTACCGTCTTGACAGCATACCAACGATCTTACATTTAAAGGTTATTCATCTATACTTTTGATGCATGAATCTCAACATAAGATTGTGCTACGAATCATATGGATTATTACCATGCATCTATATTCTGACAAAATTTAGGTAATTAAGCAAACAATCTCTATAGTTTTCAAGTGGTAACAAATAGAGCCTGTTACTCTCCAAATACAAAACAAACATGGTTTTAATTCTGCATGGTGACTGAGATACTAACACCAATCATAGCTCTGCTACATCAAGGCCCAGGTTCTGTGCCCCATAAAGGACTACATAGAAATTTAAGCTAACAACAATGACTTGGGCAATTTACGCTGAAACTTTGTTCATCATATTCATATGCTCAGAATCTCCATACAAACATCATAGTTGGGATACAATTGAAAACCCTGATTTTTAGTAAGACCCAAGAACAGCTCAAAAAACTTAATTACATAAGCCTATCGTTGGGAGTTAAATAGAAGACAATTAACAAGTGCTGCATTCCAATCTTGCAGAAATGTTTCCCTTTAAAGTCCTAGTGAAAGATCTCATGTATTGCATGTGTACTCAAGTCAAGATAACACCCAATTGCACGATAACAGAGATAAAAAATAATAGGTTTTTGTCACTAGAGTGGCTGGAGGATTCCTCCCCAGTTTTATATGAAAGTGTGCACCCCCTGGTAGATATTTCTCAGCAACTAGGTTATGAACTCAATAATCCCAGTACACTTCTTTTGGCACCACAATCCTGAGCCTTTATGAAAAAAAAAAAATTCCAACCATGCATCAAACTCAAGACAAAAAACTAACAACCCGTGCTTATTTTCAGTCATTTTAACTTCTACAAGGATGTCAGAGCATTAAAATGATTGGAATCTTTGGGACTTCTTTAGGAGGAACTAAAGGTATATTTTTTCTTCTTTTTCTAAATGGACGAATGATCCACCTTCAGATTTTATACAATGCCTCTGGGCAAGTTATTGTTAGAAATTTAGTACATGACATAATATAATTAAATAAATAGATTAACATGCATGTTAATCTAATAAATAAATCTAGTTTTGGTAGTTACTTTCCCGTAAATAGTTTTATACAGGAATAATGGCCTTTTAAAGGAAATACTATGTAATTGTTTTTTTTAGTTGAATGTGATTGACAGAATATTGATTCAAGAGCAATCTCGATTTTTTCTCTCTCATTTTATTATGGTATCAGAGCAGGTTTCTTCCTGGACCTCTCTCTAATGTCCTTCCATTCGTTCGTTTTCATCCAAAGCGGTGTTTACAATGGTACTGCAGTGAGGACCACATGCAACTGCTGTTGTTTTCTTCCATTCTTGCATTCGTCAACAAGTGAGCAATGTAGACCATGTGCAAAACCCTTTTGACTCCATCATTCATATGCATTTCTTCTCTTTCTCTGTAATGTCCCCTTCCTAGGCAGTTCAAAGTATTCAGGGGTTGGCCTATCATTCAAACCCTCGTAGGCTGACAGATGTGTTTAGAGGGTTACTTTGGTAGTTACCTTGCGTTTGGGGACTTTTCTTCATTAGTTGATTCAAGTTTGGGCCTTGGCAGACACTTACAGAATGTTTTTTAGACACTTACTATTTATAGTAAGTCAGGCTAACATGGGTTGCTATTTCTGACAGGGCACCTGGTTCAGTTGGTCAACTCAGTTTTGACCCAGTTTGACAGTTTGGTGAGCAGATAGTGAATATCAAAGCATTTAATGATATTGGGAGAAATATTAAAGTTGTGACTTTATAATATAAAGTCAATTAATTAAATATTAAAATATCAATGGAATAATATAAAGTATTTAATACTTTATATTAAAAGGGCGATTATTGATGATTTATTTATTCATTAATCATTTTTAAAAAAGGACGCCATATTATAATAATTTCTCCTAAGTTCAAAGGGCGAATTTTATAATATATTACATGCTTCTTAAGTTGCTTTTTTGGGTCGAACTTTTGAAGAGAGCTTATATTTCACCTCAAGGCAAATCGAACTTCATTGTGAATTATTCTAATTTGTCTTATTTTCTCTCTGAGAACATTGGGGTTTATGAAACAAGGGTTTCTGCAAATCATTGGATTTTGGAGAATGTTCCCTCTTCAGAATGAGACATATTGAGACTGTGAGATACCAGTTGAAGCTTGTCAGTTGAGTGGCTTCATTCAGAAGTCATTACAGAGCATATTGTGAAGTTTATATTCAGAGTTTGATTCGATTTTCATCAGGGAAGAGAATATTCTTCATTGGCAGTGGTTTATCCAGCATCTGGCACTCTTTCCAAGGTAGTACGGATTCATTAATTGCTAGTACAGGCCATACTTTTTACAGCAGCAAGGCCGTACTTCTCATCACAGGCAAATCGCCTTGCCTTTTTGCATTTTGACTTCTCCAGTTTGGGCGCCTAGGTCTCAGTAGCATCTGCAATCAAAATTTGTTGGGGAAAGTCTGTCTTTTGGATTGGCTGTACCATTTCATGCTTCCTACAGGTCGTTGCAATCAGGTTTTCAAATACTACATATTGCTTTGCCTTTTTGTCTACATGTTTGAGATTCATCATTGTAATCATCTAGAAAGAATAATAAATCCATTTGCTACCGATTTAGAAGTCAATTTGCTTCAGTATTTACATTCTTGTATTTATTAAAATTTTAAGAAGCATTTATCTGCAAAATCGCACCATCTTTTTTATTTACAAAAAACCACAAAAAAATCAAAAACAACAAAACACAAACAAAAATTGCATTCGCCATCAGCAGTTGGGGTTGAGAGACACCCGATCTCTTACAGTGGTATCAGAGCACAGTTTTCCTGCCATCCTGTGCTTTTTCAGTTAGATGTGTGCTTTTTCAATGCTTTTTCATGAGTAGAGACATTATCTTCTACAGTAAGGGTAGAGGAACAGGCAGAGTTGAGGATTGGACAGGTCCACCTATTCCAGAAGGCGAGACAGTATCAGGGGTTTTGGGTATACACAGATCCAGTTCCAGCAGCAATGAGAACAATGTGACCACACTCATGGCAGATCGTGAGACTCCCACAGAGTCTCGTAGGGATACAGGGAAAGAACCTACCGAGGGTGAGATGTCAAAGACTGAGTTTAGACGGAGACATGATAATATGATGGACATGATGTCTCACTTGATGGGCACGATGAGGCAGTATACTCTGCCTCAACAGCACTACATTCAGATAGGACAGACCAGCAGGACTGCAAGCATAGACCAACTACAGGTGTCACCACAGCAGCAGTCATCACCTATCTTTCATGAGCGTAGGCCTGGACAACCTACCTTTATTACTAGGGTGGCACCTCCGACTCCGAAGGCAGAGCAGCCGGGTCACCAGCCAGAGTTTCAGCCACAGCATGGTACATCAGTGGCAGACGTGACCAGATTCTTTGGAGAGTACTCAACATTGGCTACTGAGATCAGGCAGTCGTTGTCCTTTCATGAGTTTATGGATGTGCATAGACCCAGGGGTGGAGGTAGATTCGCGCGCAGAGCTCCTCAATACCAGCCACCACCATAGGTGAACAGGGATCTTCAGCATGTAGTGAGCAAGATTGTCTTGCCTTATTTTGATGGTTCGGATAAGAGTTCAGTGAAGTCTTGGGTACAGAAGTTAGACAATTACCTATCTTTGAGACCTATGCAGGAGGACGAGGCCATTAAATTTTCCACGCTACATCTTGACGGGTTGGCACATGATTGGTGGCATCACAGCATGTATACACTGGGTCATCACACGGTTACTACTTACCAGGAGTTCACGAACAGGCTCATAGAGCGTTTTGATAAGAAGGATCCAGAACTTTACTTTAGAGAGGTAGCTCAGCTCAGGCAGTCAGGTAGTTTGGATGCTTACATTGGTGAATTCTAGAGGGTTGCAGTCATGGTGACAGGTATCTCGAAGAGAAGACTCGTCATTTTTTTTATCGAGGGATTGTTTGAGCCGATGAGAGGTTGGGTCAAGGCATTTGATCCTCCTACTCTTCAGGAAGCAATGAGGAAGGCACGCAGTATGGAGCTTGCAGCACCTCGCAGCAAGTTCTCTTCAGGCTCAACACCTTATTCGAGGCCTAACAGATCATTTGACAGGAATAGAACATTTGACAGGAAGAAGGATCCACCTGATCCTAAGAAACGGAGTGCACCACCATTTGACAGGGAAACATTGAATGATTTACACAAGAAAGAATTATGTTTTTGGTGCAAGGCACCTTATGATGAGAAACATGTATGCCCTCTTCGTCCTAAGGTCAAAAATAATCAGATGGAGTGGTTTTATGAGGGTGAAGAGCAATCTGATCTGTCAGACCAACAAGCTGATTCAGAGCATTCAGATGATGAAAGGTCTGAAAATGATAGTGAAAATGAGGGAGGAAAGAAGTTACAGGTGGCACATTTGACTAGTCTTCAGAGAGATGGATCTTTTAGGTTACGTGGGCTCCTAGCAGGTCAGAAGGTGATTACTCTACTTGACACTGGTGCCACTCATAACTTTATAGATGCACGTTTGGTAGAGAGACAAGGCATACAGACTGAGGAGTTTGAGGGTATTCGAGTCAAGGTGGCTGATGGGTACACCCTCAAATGTGATAGGAGAATAACAGATCTTCCGATGCGGCTTAACAACTATGAATTCAAGGCTGAATTCTACGTTGTGAATATGGGAGATACTGATGTGGTACTTGGGATGGCATGGCTTCACGATTTGGGTGAGTTCACACTCAATCTTTGAGACATGGAGATGAAGTTCAAGGTAAACAGGAAACCACATGTCATAAAGGCCATCAGAGATAGTAATTTGAGAGTGGTATCTTTTAGACGAATGGAGAGGCTCATTCGTCATGATATGGTGGATTGGGCTGCAGAGTGTATGTTGTTACTAGCACAATAGAAGCAGCAGAAGGTTGAGTACCATCCTGACATTCAGGTACTGAGGACTAAACACTCTAAAGTGTTTAGTGATATTCCACCTGGCAGACCTCCAGACAAGAGCATTGAGCACATTATCGAGTTGGAGGAGGGCGCAAAGCCCATTATGATCACACCATACAAACATCTGAAACGCCTCAAGGATGAAATAGAGAAAACAATCAGTGAGTTGTTGGCTATGGGGCATATCAAACCTAGCAAGTCACCTTTTGCTTCATCGGTTGTATTGGTGAAGAAAAAGGATGGGTCACTACGAATGTGTATAGATTACCGCCAGCTCAATAAGAGAACAATTAAAAACAGGTACCCTATACCTTGCATCGATGAGTTGATTGATGAGTTGCAGTGCTATCTTCTTCACAAAGATTGACTTGAGATCCGGGTACCATCAGATTCGGATGAGGGAGCAGGACATAGAGAAAACCGCTTTCAGGTGCCATTGCGGTCACTTCAAGTTCTTGGTTATGCCTTTCGGTCTAACCAACGCCCTTGCTACCTTTCAGGCTACAATGAACAGAGTTTTCAGTTCTCAGTTGCGGAGATATGTGTTGGTCTTCTTCGATGACATTCTGGTGTACAGTAGGTCATGGGAGGAGCATTTAGCTCACTTGGATACAGTTTTGGGTATTTTGGCTGAGTCCTTGTATGCCAAGGAGTCCAAGTGTGAGCTAGGCATGGCTGAGTTGTTGTATCTTGGGCACATCATCAGTGCCAAGGG